>JARYGA010006408.1:0-2500 GCA_030545235.1 Helianthus tuberosus
TTCACTTATTCCATGACTCCTACTCAGTTTTCGATAGCCATGATAATTGCGATCCAAAAGTCTTAATCAGGTTGGCATCAAGGATTGGGGTTCAATGACATATTATACACACTGACGAAGCTAAGCCGTCTGGTGAATGACATTGGGTTCCAGCTCTCAGCTTCCCACATAAATTTATTGGATCCCAAGCATCATGACATCTGAACGTTTATCAGAGCCAAGCAAACAAGTGAACCATCAGTGCCAAAAATAGCCCTCAGCAACCCATGTTGAGCAGTTCGTTGGGTCGATGATAGATATTGGGCGTGTCCCAAATCCACAGCAAGCAAGCAACACCCCTATAGGCAGATTCCACCCGCTTGAACTAGCAATTGCGGGCTGGCTGTGCTGCCGGAATGTTACCTTAAAGCAAGCATCCTTGTGCCATCATCGGTCCAGACTACAGCTAACATGGGTGTTGGCAAGCTCAAGCGACTTTACCCATAGGCACGCTTGCCTGAATACCTATGGGGCCATGCAGGAACTACGTCCTTTGATGATAGATATTGGGCGTGTCCCAATTCCACAGCAAGCAAGCAACGCCCCTATAGGCAGATTCCACCCGCTTGAACTAGCAATTGCAGGCTGGCTGTGCTGCCGGAACGTTACCTTAAAGCAAGCATCCTTGTGCCATCATCTCGTCCAGACAATAATACCCAACATGGCTGACAAGCTCAACCGACTTTACCCATAGGCACGCTTGCCTGAATACCTATGGGGCCATGCAGGAACTACGTGGGTCGCTGATACATATCGGGCGTGCCCAATTCCACAGCAAGCAAGCAAGCAACACCCCTATAGGCAGATTCCACCCGCTTGAACTAGCAATTGCGGGCTGGCTGTGCTGCCTGAACGTTACCTTAAAGCAAGCATGCGTGTGCCATCATCTCGTCCAAACAATAGTACCCAACATGGCTGACAAGCTCAACCGACCTTCCCCATAGGCACGCTTGCCTGAATGCCTATGGGGGTGCCAAACTACCGAAGTGGGGCTCAGCATGCGTTTGACACCTCTTTCCTCTCCCTTGGGCACTCTTGGGGTAAAGACAACCGTCTCAACTAGCTCACAATGCATGTGCTTGCCTTGGCCTTGGCTTGGCCTTGGCATGCCTTCCTAGCACATGCTTGTCCTTGGCATGCCATCCCAGCACACACCAAGGCATGCCATCCCAGCACATGCCTCTCTACCCCAAGAGTACTACCACCCCCCTATATATACATTCTGCACAAAAAGTAAAGTGACAGGAACAGACATTAATTTTTTGAGAAATCATAATTTTTGAAGGCAAGCACGTGGTCAGCCACGCTTTCAGGTCGTCGTGCGGGAACAAGGGCAGCGTGCTGGGCAGCGTGCTAGGCAACATGCCATGATGTGGGGCGCTTCCAAGGCAGCATGGCTTGTTTACTAGGCAACATGCTGAAATGTGTGGGCATCGATCGATTAACTAGCAAACGTCGTTGTTGCTTGTAGGCATCGTGTGGGGCATTTACAAGGCACCGGGCTTGATTTATAGGCAACGGGGCTTGGGGAGACCGACGCCTTGCTTGTATAGGCTTTAAACCTCGTGTCTCGTGTGCTTCTATCTTGCCCTTGCTTGGGCACAGGGGTTGCTCAAGCCCCTAGTCTCCCCTATATATACATTTTGCACAAAAAGTAAAGTGACAGGAACAGACATTAATTTTTCGAGGAATCATAATTTACGAGGTTTGCTGGGCGTCGAGGCAACGTGGGCAGGCAACGTGGGGGGGGAGGGGCGCTTGGTGGGGGGGGAGGGAGGGGAGAGGGGCGCTTGTTCTCGGTCATCGTTGGGGCATTTGGGCTGTTATGCGCGCGCCACCAGCCTCCTTTGGCTTGGGCGCTCACCTAGCTTGCCCGGGCATGGGCTGCTCAACACCCACCCCTTCCCTATATATACATTTTGCACAAAAAGCTAAGTGACAGGAACAGACATTAAATTTTTGAGGAATCATAATTTTTCAAAACCCCATCAAACGACGTCGGATTGGCATGAAATTTTGCGTGAGACCTCGGTAACGTGTTTTAAGGGGTTTGGATGAAAAAAATTCAGTTTTCGGGTCCCGAGGGCCCGTTGGCCCGGCTCGGTCGGCCCGTGACGCTTGTTTGGCGTGGGTTGTCCGTAACCCCATGAAAGAACGTCGGATCATCCCGAAACTTTACGTGGCTGTTGTAGGGCCCAAGTAGGGTCGTTTCGGGTCACGGGCCGGTTTGATCGGGTCAAAACGTTGACTGGGCTCGGGTCGGGACCGAGCGCCCGTGTGGTTCAACCATAACCGTATCAAACGAGGTCGGAACGGCACCAAACTTCATGTGAGCCATCGGGACAAGTTGACGGTGGTCTTGGGAAAGAATAATCTGGATTCGGGCCCACGGGCCTGCGGGCCCGGTACGTTCGTTTTCTCGGGATTCTTCGTAACACCACCAAGCGACGTCGGATAGCCA
>JARYGA010006408.1:12500-14270 GCA_030545235.1 Helianthus tuberosus
AGGGGTTTGGATGAAAAAAATTCAGTTTTCGGGTCCCGAGGGCCCGTTGGCCCGGCTCGGTCGGCCCGTGACGCTTGTTTGGCGTGGGTTGTCCGTAACCCCATGAAAGAACGTCGGATCGTCCCGAAACTTTACGTGGCTGTTGTAGGGCCCAAGTAGGGTCGTTTCGGGTCACGGGCCGGTTTGATCGGGTCAAAACGTTGACTGGGCTCGGGTCGGGACCGAGCGCCCGTGTGGTTCAACCATAACCGTATCAAACGAGGTCGGAACGGCACCAAACTTCATGTGAGCCATCGGGACAAGTTGACGGTGGTCTTGGGAAAGAATAATCTGGATTCGGGCCCACGGGCCTGCGGGCCCGGTACGTTCGTTTTCTCGGGATTCTTCGTAACACCACCAAGCGACGTCGGATAGCCACGAAAGCTGACACGGTTGTTCACGGGCATTCTTATGGTGGTATCGGGTCACGGCTTCACGTCTCGGGTCAACGTGTTGACCGGGCCATGTTCGGGCCCGATTTGTCGTTGGGCCTTGGTTCGGGCCCGTTGTGCTCGGATCGACACCAAACTTTGTACAGGTTGTTCACGGGCCATTCTTACGTGGTTTATGAACACGAGTTCACGTTCTCGGGTCAGGTCTTCATTTGGGCCTTGTTCGGGCCCGATGTGTCGTTGGGCCTTGGATCGGGCCCGTTGTACGTCGGATCGCCACGAAAGTTGACACCGTTGCTCGCGGACATTTTTATGGTGGTGTCGGGCCACGGCTTCACGTTTCGGGTCAACGTGTTGAACGGGCCTTGTTCGGGCCCGATGTCGTTGGGCCTTGGGTCGGGCCCGTTATGCTCGGATCGACACCAAACTTTGTACAGGTTGTTCACGGGACATTCTTACGTGGTTTGCGATCACGACTTCACGTTCTAGGGTCTGTTTTTTTATTGGGCCTTGTTCGGGCCCGATGTATCGTTGGGCCTTGGATCGTCCCAGTTGTACTCGTTTCGACACCAAATTTGACGTGGTTGTTCACGGTCGTTGTAGGCTGGTCTAAGGTCGTGCCATGACGTTTGGGCCCGTTGTGTGGTTGGGCCTTGGATCGGGCACGTTATAATCGTATCGACACCAAACTTTATACAGGCGTTCTTATGGTGGTATCGGGTCACGACTTCATGTTCTCGGGTCAGGTCTTCGTTGGGCCTTGTTCGGGCCCGATGTGTCGTTGGGCCTGTTCGGGCCCGTTGTGCTTGGATCGCCACGAATAAGTCACATGGATCCTGGTCGTTATTCCCGGTGGCCAGACATCTTGGACCGGTTGCCGGGTAACGTGTTGGAACGACGTGTGGCGTGTGTCAGGCCATTGGCATGTTAACAAGGCATCGTGCCTAGCTCACCAGTCATCGTCGCCCGTTCACTACGATAACCTCCTGTGGGCATGACGCTTGACCTGTTAATAAGCCATCGAGTGGGGACGAAGTGGGGCTTGGGCAAGGCACTTGGCGTGTTAACAATGCACGGTGGCACTGCATGGCTGGAACGATGTCGTGTTTCGGCAACATTTTGCCTGCTCACAAGGCATCGTGGTCAGTTTACACATCTAGCCTCTTTTTGCGTTTTTGCTAGCCACCCCTGCGAGGACCCTGGGGTTTATGGATCCCCTAGTCCCCCTATATATACATTCTGAGTAAAAGGCAAAGTGTCAGGAACAGACATTACGTTTTTCAATGGATCATAATCTGCCATACCCTTGTGAAAGCGGTTCTAGCCAACACTTGTGAAA
>JARYGA010006409.1:0-25728 GCA_030545235.1 Helianthus tuberosus
AGAATATTCAAGAGAGATTTCGGAGAATTTGAAGTTTGAGAACATGTACGGAAGCCAACAGAAGCCACCAAAGCTAATGAAAGTGGAAGATTATCACTGGTGGAAAAACAGATTTGAGGGTTTGGTAAAAGCTTTCGCTCCTGAAAGCTGGTTAAAAATGACAGATGGATACACTGAACCAGTAAAAGAGGGAGGAGAGTTAATAGATCCAAAAGATTTCTCAGACATAGATATAAAAAATGTTGTGGCTGAATCTAAAATGATCACATTAATCAAACAGTCAGTGAGAGAGGATATTATCTCGTTACTTGAACAAGAGAAAACTTCAAAGAGTTTGTGGGAAACGTTAGGGAGAAAGTGTGTAGGAAGTAATGAAATTGTCAAAAACAAAAAGAAATTGTTGCGTAAAGAGTTTGATTTATTCAGTTGTATGAAAAATGAATCTGTTTGTAGAATGATCGAAAGATTTGGGCATCTGAAAATGGAGTTAGCCAGACATGAAATCACATATTCTGAAGAGGATTTGGTGGATAAATTGTTTGATTCATTGCCAAATGATCAAGAGTGGCAATACTTCGCTTTAATGTTGAAGAACACAATCAAGCCTGAAGATTTAAAAGTGGATTTGCTGATCGAAAGACTTGAAAGTCATGAGTTGGAGATAAAAAGATCTAAAGTCAACAATCCAGCTTATCAGCAGAATGTAGAGCTTTACTACAGAGGAAATGTACCGCAGGCTGGGTTTCCAAGAACAGCATTTTCTGCAGAAAGTTCAAATTCAGTGAACAATGAAAGTCTTCAAAGTGGTTTTCACAGTGGATCTTCTTCAAACACTTCAAGTCAATCTGCTTCCAAGAATTTGTTTCAGTGTAATATCGCAGTGGATCTGAAGAATGGGCAGAATTTCAGCGAAGATTCGGCAAAACAACAGATGGTTTTCTTGCCATCTGTACTTGAATCGTATGAAAGCCTCGTTGCAGGGAAGATTGGCAATACCAATTTGACAAAAGAAGATTATGATCAATTAGACCCCGAGGAGATGGAACTAATGGATATAAGATGGTGCATGGCCAGTGCGGTTCGTCGGGCACAGCGGTTCATGGAGATCACGGGGAGAAAGTCAATTGGTGGATCATCTACCAAATTGGGATTTGATAAATCAAAGGTGACATGTTTCAAATGTAAACAAAAAGGTCACTTTAAACGCGAGTGCAGAAATGCGTATGCTGCTAATGATTCTGAAAACCCGTTCAACGAAGATTATTACAAGAAAGCGATCTACCATCAGAACAAGTCTGAGCCTCCAAGATTGAAACAGTCTGAAGAAAAATCAAGGGCTTTTTCAGTTATATATGATGATGAAGGTTACGACTGGAGTCAGGTTTGCCCTGAAGAAGATGCAGTTGGATATGCATTTGTGGCTGATGCTGATCCTGATAGATATTGGAAAGCAGATTATGCAAGATGGGAAATCGGAAAATTAAATGAACCATTCAAAGAAGCCCAGAGAGCAAAAAGATGGAATGAAGAGTTGGAATGTTACATGGATCCACGGGGTAATCCAGTTGTTGACCCATCAAAAGTGGATTTCGAAGCTGTAACAAATTTGGTTCCAAGGCAGGCTACTTTCAACACACGAAGGTTATCTGATAAAGCATATTTGCCTAATTTGGAGAAGAAAATTAGAGAGGTTTGTGAAGCAAGTCTACCGAAGGTGGTAGAGATGAAAAAGAGAAAAGAAGAAGAATTGAAGAAGATGATTGAAGAAGTAAAGAATGTTGTGAAGATTGCTGCTGAAGAGGAACATAAAGCTGAAAAAGAACAGAAGATAGAGGAAGTTCAGAAAGCTGAAACAGAAGAATCGGTGCTGAAAGAAAATGAGGTAAATGAATCTTCTGACTTATCAAATGTTGAGATTGTTGATAACAATGAAAACAAGTGCAGGAATTGCATAGAAATGTGCAAAGCCTGTACAGAAAAAGATGACATCATAAAAACAAAAGATAATGACATAGTTAAACTTGAAAATGTTTTCACAATAAAATGTAAAGAAATGATTGACAAAGAAGAAATTTTGAAACTAAAGGTTGAAAAGCTAACACAAAAGTGTCAAAATTTTGAAAAAGATAATAATGTGTATAGACAAATGTGTTCAGCAAAATGTGTCGATTGTGTTGAAAAAGAATCTAAATTTCAAGATTTACAAAAACAGTATGATTCTTTAAAGTGGTCGAGTCAGAGAGTACAAGAAGCTTATGATACTTTGAAGAGCCAAGTCAAAAGTTTTGATCAAAGATTGTCAGAAACCTTAGTTACTAAAGAAATGTATGAAAGAAAGTTTAAAGAAAAGCAAATTGAATTAAACAAATGTGTTGATGAAATTGCAAATCTTAAACAAGTCTTGGCTGAAAAAGAAAAGATTGTTACAAAACTTCAAAGTTATCATAACTCTTCGTACATTCTTGAACGCATTTTCAACATCACACCAGATGACAAAGATACTAAAAATTGCAAAAAGGGTATTGGTTCAGAATTTCATCAGGTACCACCACCATTGAGAAACAATTATACTTTTTATGATGAGGAAAAGGTGGCAAAGGGTTTGAACATAGCTGACCAGTTACCTGATAGTATCGATGTGAATTACTCCAAATCTGATGATGCTAATGATTCAGAGGTGGTAAGTAAGGTTGTTGAAAGCGTTTTGAAAGATGAGTCTACAAAAGGTAAGTCTGATCACAGGATGAAGATGAAGGAAATCTTTATGATGGTTATCTGAAAAACACAAAATCCGAGAAAAATTTGAATGATGATTCAAAAGGATTGGTTTATACCATGATTGGATCGGACAAATTATTCTTAGATGTTGTATTCCCGATTCAGAATGTGATTTCAGAGAAGGTCGATAAAGTTTTCAAAATGGTTGAGATTGAGAAGTCTGAGATTCCAAAGTTTGCTGGTAAAGGTCATAAATCTTTTTATAACAAACCTGGTTTTAAGAAGAAAAACATGAAGGCTGGTTTGGGTTATAAAAAGAAACGGAATTGGAATCAAAGTAAAAAACCAAATTTGCAACAAAAGATGAATTTTGTTCAAGGGAAAAGCTTGAAAGAAGAGGAAAAACTCAAAATTGGACAACAGTCTAATGAGGAGTTTGATGCTATGAAAAAGAAACAACAACAGGCCAAGGATGTTTCAAAGAAAGTGTGTTTTAAATGTGATCAAATTGGACATGTTGCACGAAAGTGTCCAAATCCAAACCCTGTTGATGTTGAAAAATAGAAATCTGAGGATGTGAAACCAAGGTCAACCAGATTTGATTCGAAACAAACTTGGAGGTACAATACAAACAAGTTTGCTTCAAATCAAAATTCGAAATCAAACCCGAACAGGTTCGATTCAAGACAGACCTGGAATTCTCACACACCCAGATTGAGAACAACACAAAGTTGGAGAATATCTGTTGATATGACAAAACCTCAAGAGTTTTGGAAACCTAAAAATGTTATTCAAATTCAAAAGGTTCAAAAAGAGACAAATTTTTACAAAAGAGGTACTCTGGAAGGTCAAATGTGGAGTGCTAAGAAACAAGTGACGTCGGTAAAAGATGAGAAAGTTGAAGTCAAAATTGAAAACGTTTTAAGTGACAAAGAGTTTCCAAAATTGAATGAACATTATTGTGTTGAAATGCCTAAGGTCCAACAGACCTGGGCTAAGTTGTTCAAATGATTGATAAAGTTTGAATGTGCAGGTGCTCAACGAAGCTGAAGATTGTGAGAATGGTAGTAGGAGCAGCCTGGCACAGGAAGAGGTTGCAGGACCCTGGTTTGGTTGAACAGGGAGTTTAGTTTGAGTGATGTTTGTACATAAATAAACAATATTTTCAAAATCCTAAAAAATTGAAAAATTTAAAACCAAAAATATGTTTTTAGTTTGTTAAAATTTGAAAAACCAAAAATATGTTGTCTTTAATATTGTTTTGAATGTATGTTGATTGAATACGCCGAAACCCTCACGGCTGAACAAACATGATTACTTTCATCAGATTGAAAAACGGTTTTCAAACTGTAAAATATCAATGTGTTGTAAATCATGGGGGTACGTTATATTTTCTGCAAATTAGTGCATGAGAAGCAGAAAATGGATGGTGAGACAAAGCTATCAGTATTGGTTGTCAATTTTTCTTTAAATTGTTTTGCATTTTAGGGGGAGATATATTGTTGTTAGAAAATACAAAAACATTTGAAAATTTTGAAAAAGCCAAAAACATGATAAAATTTAAAAAAATTGAGTTTTGCGTAAAAAGAGGAAATGATAGTACATCAGTAGACAGTTACAGTACGCTAAAGAAATGGAAAGTTTAAATGTGTTAAACGATCTCACCGTGGATGTGTCGGTAGATTTTTATACACTTAGTAAACTTTTTCGGGATATAAACATAAATTCAAAAACTTGCTTATTTCGTGGGGAACACCACTTGGATATATAGGTAACCCCTGAAATCTCGTTTGAAAGGTCTCATAATCTGATATACTAGGTTTTTATACTCAATGATGTCTGGGGTATTATTCCGGGACTTCTGCTGAACGGTAGTTCTGACCTAGTCCTCGAATAATACTTTCTGCAAATGCTTGAAACACAGCATCACCCTCAGCATATATGATAAGACAATAAAATTGCTTAGCAATGCTGTTGTAAAAAAGATCCTCTAAAGGGGACACACCCAAGTTGAGTCATGATCTCTCTGCTGAACGGTAGTTCTGACCTGAGCTCTCATGATTCTTCATAATTTATTAACCCCTTACAGATATCATATGTGTTATAATTACCTGTAAGACTGAATATTGGGATCTGGATACGGGAGTATATTCAAGAGGTGGGACACATGAATGGGTTTAAGTTCTTAAAATACATAATTCGTATCCTGAATCAGTTGAAATTTGTATGAAAATTTAAGTGGACAAGTATATCGACAATCTAAGTGAATTGTTTAATTCTTAAAGTGAAATTAAGCTCAACGGTACTTGTGACTTGTCATAAACTGATATGATCCTCTGACGCATACTCAAAACAAAAATATTGTCTGTAAATATGTTTTTACATATTTCTTTACTGCTTTATATTTTCAGAAAATACAAAAAGATTTTGATTTCTGCTTTATTTTCGACAACTGATGTCTGAGTGCCGAGTTTCAAAATCTATGTAAGCTGATCGTGTTTCTGAAAATAAAACAAGTTCATTCATTTGAAACTTGAAGTTTTAAAATTAAAAATTCAAAAACAGTTTGTGATATCTCCAAGGTCATTAAGTTGGACTTGGATGATTAACTGTGGGGGAGTTGGATGCTTATATTGTTATAAGTGTTAGTTTCCGATACGATTCGATGAAACTGCCAAATTCATGAGAAGTGGTTTAGAAGGTTTGAATTGTCAGATACGATATCTAGAAGTTTAAAATGTTGTTACTTATAGTTGTATGAGTGATTGCAGGAAAAGTCCAGACTACGATCCCAGAAGCTGAATCTAAGGGGGAGTCTGAAGACGAGCTCGAAGCAAGGGGGAGCTTGTAATCGGAAAGCCAGGTGTCGATCCCTAAAAGCACGGAAGCTTGACGAAAGGGGGAGCCTGAAGAAAGAGACTATGGAGAGGGAGAGAAACTGAAGCTAAAGACATATCAAAAGGGGATTCTGTTCGAGAAATAGAAAGACAAGACGCTACGAGATTGACTGCGGCAATATCTAAGGGGGAGTCTGTTAGTACATTTATGTCTATCGCCTTCGTCAATCCGAGCCGTAGCAAGAAACAGAAGAAAACGAGTCGTTATAATGTAATAACTAGACAAAAGGCAAGGTGGCAATATTGTAATTAATGAGAAATCTCATTAAAAGCCAAGGCCTATAAATAGGAGCTTTATGTTTAGATTAGAGACTTTTGGCTCATTTGTGTTTTGGAGCTTTCTAGATCTAGAGAGAGAATCTAGAGAGAGAAAGTGATTCAAGGTGCTGTACTTTATCAAATCTTATATAGAATCACGTTTATATTACGTCGTGTGTATTAGGTCACGTTCGTGTACGGTTTCCGCACGTGTCACGTCCGTTTCGCAATCGTTTCGGAGTCAAAACCGGTCCTACAGTATCTTTACTGATTATATCAGACCCGTAACTCAAATTATTATTTAAACTCTTTTATAACCTTTAAAATGACCAAAATGCCCTTACGGGGCATAATTTGAGCTTAAATTCATTTGGGGCATAATAGAAGATATCTTACTGATGTCACAACATATTTAAGGCATATTAACTTAGGAAACTTGTATATGACTCATTTGGTTATTCGTTACACACTTTTCGCGTTCGGATCGGCTTATGTGACTAGTTTGCATATATTAGCCGAAACGGGACAAACCATATCATTTTTGCCTCAAAATCCAGAATGTGTTTAAGTTACCCATATTAAACAAGTGTCCAAGCTTGTCGGGTCAAAACCACATTCTAAACCGGTCTTCGCTTTGTCATGCGTTTGAACCGTGTCTTCCTTTTTGAAAACTAACTGGTCTAAGTTTAAGCTTAATTAAAGACCCGTTAGGATTCTAATAGGTTATTAAAACCTTCTTTCCAGATTAGGAGCCCAGTAAAAGCTACGTGCACTTGCTATATTTGATTGATACTTTGCTCAGGTAAATACTCTTAACTTATTTTCCCTATACGGGCTTGGGATACGGTATTATAATAATACCGCTTGGTCGGGTATGTAGTCATTTAAATCGTAATGTGATTGATGTATTTACATAACCTGTTTTTTTCTGTATTATTTGGTGTATGGCCTTTGGGGGTTAAATGACCATGTCCCGAATATCCTTGGCATCATTCAAAGAAATGGCCATGACCTAAGCACGGGGTGTAGGCGTACACCTGACAGCTGCATTATGTAAAAACTGGTAATCCACTTAAAGGAAATAATCCTTGTGGGCATTATACCTGTGGATCTGTTTCAAATATTTTGTGATACTTAATATTACAATTTTATTTAATTGAAATGAATCTATCTTTTGCTTCCGCTGTGCATTTAAATTTGTGTTGTTTGACTATGATGATATCAACTACGTCACGATACTCCCCACCGGGCCCACCGGTAATACGTGGAAATATCGGGGTGTGACAGGTTGGTATCAGATCCAACACTGACTGAATTAAACACTAGCCTTTTGTGTTTAATCTCAGCTACACAGTTGCACATTCCTTAAATTTTCGAGTCTAGACAAAGAACATAGGACAAATCCTGATTTTGTTTTATTTTGTCTTTTATATTATTCTTTGTTGTTATCTTTGATTATGTTGACAGGTCTAAATATGCCGCCAAGATTCTTTAGGAGAAAGGGAAAGTCACCGGTAGCAGGCCACGACCAGGAAGCCGGGCCTTCTCAAAGACGAACCTCACCCGTCAACATGCGTACAAGTCCCCAGGGGGACTGGAGGGCACATCTGCAGCCAGCGAGGCGGTCCGTCTCGCTAAGCTCATCACCGTCTTATCTTCACTCCTTTGGACCCCAATCAGAAAATGAGCCCGAAAACCCACAGCCTTCATTTATTCCTCTCCAGGGGTCCAACTCTCGTCACTCCTTTGATAACCCGTCACATATCTTCCGAAGCCGGTTTAACCCGGAAAACTATCTCGAAGAACCAGTGGGTGTTAACCCATTGGGACCTGAAGATCACTTTTCTGGAGATCACGCCATGGATATGGATGAGGATACCGACCCTACCGAACCACTGACCGGTACCCCCACACATCCCATAGAAATTTCTGATGGGTCATCTTTTCATGGATCACCTTACCGTGGTCTAGATAGCTACCAAGCAAGGTTCAACCAGTTTGAGTGGTATTTTACACCCTCTCACCATTCATCGCCGTACCAGCAGCAGCAGCAACAGGATCCTTCCGGGGATTCACGCTTTGTGGCAGTTACCCCGCCACCACCACCACCACCTGTTCAGCAGCAGCCTCCAGAGCCGCCGAGGCAAAGGAGAATAAACGCACAGATGTCCGTGCGACGAAGAGAAGTGCATATCAGCACCCCTCAACCATCGAGTGGCAGCCACTACCCGCCACTCCAAGAAAACCAGCAGATAGGGGGACCTTCAAACCCCAACCCGGAAGTGAACTCTGCACCTGGCGTGCCACCACCATTGGGTTTTGACAACCCAATTCCTACGTACGTTGGCTCAGCAGCGTATAATCCCTTTGAGCAACCGGCTCACACCAGCTTCAATTATGCTGAGATCGACCAATACCTGGCGGCGTGGAGCTACAATGCTCTTAACCCTGAAGGGCCTTACGGAACTCCCTGGGGAGTTGGATACCCAGCTTATGGATACCAACAACAGCCGTCCCTTGGACCTCCACATCAGCCGTAGGTACCACGGTTTTCCCCGCCAGAACATGAGGAAATTCTCCAAAGATTGAGCCAAGTGGAAAGGGTAGTCCGTGAGGACCAAAGAAACAACCGGGGATTCTTTAAGGGATTGGCGATTTTAATAAAAGGTAAAAGTAAGAAGGACCATTGAATCCTTTAAATTGTTGGTTGTATTTCCTTATTTTCAATCCAGCCCCTACGTGGGCATGCCTTGTTTAACCCCTGCGAGGGTATATCTTTTTGTATTCTGCCCCTGCGTGGGCGTGTCTTTAGGTTAACCCCTGCGTGGGTATGTTTGTTTGTTTAAGCCCCTGCGTGGGCATGTTATTTTAGTAGAAGTCCCGTTTAGGGCCAAATTGTACTTGTTAAATTTTTATGGAATGGTTAATTTGAATTTTCATTTTATTAATTATGTGCATAAACATAAAAGGTGAAATAAATAAAATAACATTCCCACTAAAAGATCTACCATTATAATAAAATGGCAAAATCTAAAAAGGACAAGCCCTAGCCATATGTCACCCTAAGACAGGGCCAAGATGGTAGTTCCTCAATTAGATTCAGATCCTTATTAACCTCTCAATTTAGGGTTGTTCTGTGTTAAATAATAAAAAGAATCTTAAAGGTAAAACCTAGCCTAAATGTCATTGCAGACATGGCCAAGATGGTAAAACCTATTCAAACGATTCAAAATTTGTTAACATCTGAAAGCATATTAACATGATTGACAAATGTGATTCGATAAAATCACATAAGTCTTTCTTAAATTGGGTTATTCCAATTTTCCCTTATTTAAAATAATCATCCCTTAAGGATGAAGTGCCCACAGGCTATAATTAAGGTCCTCTGGGACTAAAGACAGTGGTAGCCTACAACTCCCTGTCAAGAAAAGGTAATGAACCTTGATTCAAACCTTAATAACTAGATCCTATAAGATCTTGACCTATAACTTAAAAATGTCCTTGTGACTAGGCCTGTTGTGCCACTATTATATTTTATTCTAGAACTAAGGGTTACTAATGAAAAGTACCAAATTAAATTACTTGACAAATTAACCAATATGGTTTTTAATTACCATGGTTAATAAATTACCAAGATGACAAACCTATTATATTTCCCTAAATAAATCATTGTCATCATCTTATGTAGCAATCTAACTACACGGCCGAGTCTGAAGAGGTCAACAGTCAGCCAAAGGAGAATCATGACGCCACCAGGATCAATGTAACTGGTGCAGAGCTCCAAGCATTAATTGACAATGCTGTTACCAAAGCCATAGATAGGTGGTATAGTGAATCGAGTAGTACTCGAAGCAGAACCCAATCAGCAACTCATTATAAGCCTAAGACTCATTCAGAGGCTCACAGTAAGCCACCCTCTAAGAAAGAAGAGCGAAAGAAAGATGATGATCAACATTCCTCAAACCAAAACAGTGTTCCATCCAAGAGGATAGTATTTGATGATAAACCACGTACCAAGTCCTGTACCTATAAGTACTTTGTTTCCTGCAAACCCCGGGATTTCACTGGGGAGAAAGGGGCAATTGATTGTATGACTTGGTTAGATGAAATGGACACAGTAGTTGACATCAGCGGATGTGCTGAAAGAGATGTAGTGAAGTATGTATCCCAATCGTTCAAGGGAGAGGCACTAGCATGGTGGAAGTCTCTCATTCAAGCGGCTGGAAAGGTCCCGCTCTACAATTTGGCATGGCATCAGTCCGTTGCTCTCATTAAGGAGAATTATTGCCCGCAGCATGAGGTTGAAAGAATTGAATCAGATTTCTTATCGTTGGTGATGAAGAATTTAGATTGTCAAGCTAACCTCACCAGTTTCAATACCCTATCTAGGCCGGTTCCATATCTCGTAACCCCGAAACCCAAAAGGATTGCTCGCTTCATTGGGGGTTTAGCCCCAGAAATCAAAGCCAGTGTTAAGGCGTCCAGACCTGCTACTTTTAGATCAGCAGCTGATCTATCTCTGTCCCTTACCTTGGACGCGGTCAGGCTAAGATTGCTCAGGAATTCGGAAGAAGGCAAGAGAAAGCGTGAGGATGATAACTCACGAAGATCTGAAAAGAAGCATAAAGGTAACACTGACTTCAGGAAGAAGTCTGGATCCAACAAGGGTAGCCAACAAGCTGAGGAAAAGCCAAAGTGCAAAACTTGCCAAAAACGCCACTTTGGAAAATGCAGACTTGAGTCCAAATCTAAGTCAGGATCGCCAGCATGTGGGTTATGCAAGTCTAAAGAACACAAGACTGTTGATTGCAAGAAGATTAAAGATGCCACATGCTACAACTGCAATGAGAAAGGGCACATTAAAACCAATTGCCCTAAATACGCCAGGAAGCCGGAAGAGGTCAAGAAGACCAATGCAAGGGTCTTCAGAATGGATGCACGAGAAGCCGTCCAGGACGACAATGTGATCACAGGTACCTTCCTCATAAATGATGTCTATGCAAGGGTATTATTTGATTCAGGTGCTGATAAGTCATTCGTAGATAATAAGTTTTGCAAATTGCTGAATTTACCTGTTAAAACCCTAAGTGTGAAATATGAGGTGGAATTAACTGATGGTACCTTAGAAACCGCGTCAACCGTATTAGATGGATGTTTCATATCCATTAGGAACCACTCTTTTCCTTTGTCCCTACTTCCTTTGAAGTTAGCCGGTTTTGACATAGTCATAGGCATGGATTGGTTATCTCGTAACCAAGCCCAGATAGTGTGCAATAAGAAGCAAGTGGTAATCAAGACTCCATCTGGTGAGCCAATTACCATTCAAGGAGATACCCAGTATGGACTGCCTGAGCAAGTGTGTATGCTCAAGGCATCTAGATGCTTGAAGAAGGGTTGTGTCATTTACATGGCACAAGTGACTATTGATGAGCAGAAACCCAAGATTGAAGACATCCCCGTCATTTCTGAATACCCTGAAGTTTTCCCAGAAGAACTACCTGGTCTACCACCAGACAGGCAAGTAGAATTCAGAATTGACATCATCCCTGGAGCAGCACCTGTTGCGAGAGCGCCTTATAGGTTGGCACCAACAGAGATGAAGGAATTGAGGACACAATTAGATGATTTGTTAGCCAAAGGTTTCATTAGACCTAGTTCATCTCCTTGGGGAGCGCCAATCCTATTTGTCAAGTAGAAGGATGGATCGATGCGTCTGTGCATCGATTACCGTGAGCTTAATAAGGTCACTATCAAGAATAGGTATCCTTTGCCCAGGATCGACGATCTGTTCAATCAATTGCAAGGGGCAAGCTACTTCTCTAAGATCGATTTGAGGTCAGGCTATCATCAGCTGAAGATTAGAGATGAAGACGTACACAAGACTGCATTTAGGACTCATTATGGTCATTACGAGTTCTTAGTGATGCCTTTTGGACTCACTAATGAACCAGCAGCATTCATGGATCTCATGAATCGCATCTGCAAGCCTTACTTGGATAAATTTGTCATCGTTTTCATCGACGACATCCTCATTTACTCGAAAAGCCAAGCTGACCATGAGAAGCATCTCTGTTGCATTCTTAAGCTACTTCAACAAGAAAAGCTCTACGCCAAATTTACAAAGTGTGAATTTTGGCTTCAAGAAGTCCAATTCCTTGGACATGTTGTTAGTGAGCGTGGTATCCAAGTGGATCCCGCTAAGATTGAAGCTATTACAAACTGGAAAGAGCCCAAGACGCCTACGGAGATTCGCAGCTTTCTAGGACTGGCAGGATACTATAGGCGATTTATTGAAAACTTCTCAAGAATTGCAGCACCCCTGACTCTACTCACCCGCAAGAATAACAAGTTTGACTAGGGGCCTAAGCAGCAAGAATCTTTTGATATTTTGAGGCAGAAGTTGAGCAATGCTCCTGTATTGACGTTGCCTGATGGAATTGATGAATTTGTAGTATATTGTGATGCATCACACACCGGCATGGGTTGTGTGCTTATGCAGAAAGGAAAAGTCATTGCCTATGCTTCACGCCAGTTAAAGGTGCACGAGAAGAATTACACCACCCATGACTTGGAGTTGGGTGCCGTTGTATTCGCACTGAAACTGTGGAGGCATTATTTGTATGGTACCAAATGTGTGATCTATTCGGATCACAAGAGCCTTCAACACTTGTTTAATCAGAAGGACTTGAATATGAGGCAACGACGGTGGATGGAAACTTTGAATGATTATGACTGTGAGATAAGATACCATCCAAGCAAGGCAAATGTGGTTGTTGATGCCTTAAGCAGGAAGGAAAGAGTGAAACCCATAAGAATCAATGCCAAGAGTATTGAGATAAAGAATAGTTTGAACGAAAGGTTGTTAGCTGCACAGAAGGAAGCTGTGTTGGAAGCTAACTATCCTGGTGAAAAGCTAGGAGTAACTGAAGAGCAGTTATCCTATGGCAAGGATGGAATCCTGAGATTAAATGGACAAATTTGGGTTCCAGTTTATGGAGGACTTCGGGATGTTATCCTCCAGGAAGCCCACAGTTCCAAATATTCCGTTCATCTTGGAGCTGATAAGATGTACCAGGATCTGAAGGCAAACTATTGGTGGATAGGTTTGAAAAAGTCTATAGCTGCCTATGTAGCTAAATGTATGACATGTACACAAGTCAAAGCTGAACATCAGAAACCATCAGGTTTGCTACAACAGCCTAAACTTCCCACATGGAAGTGGGAGATGGTGACAATGGATTTCATCACCAAGTTGCCAAAGACAAAGAAAGGAAATGATACTATATGGGTGATAGTAGATAGACTGACTAAGTCAGCACATTTCCTACCCATTAAGGAGACTTATAGCTCCGACATGTTAGCCCAATTGTACGTAGATAAGATTGTATCTCTGCATGGTGTACCAGTGTCAATAATCTCTGACAGAGATACCAGATACACATCACATTTTTGGAAAAGTTTCCAACAGTCTTTGGGCACGCGCTTAAACTTTAGTACGGCTTACCATCCTCAGACGGATGGGCAGAGTGACTTGTAACACCCTTCTAATTACTACTCGACTTTAATCAAAATACATATGATTTTATATATATAGTATGTCTAAATCAAAACATAAGTTTTCCAAGTGATCAAACATTAGTCAACTACCGACTAATTCAAACATTCAAAACATGATTAACACTTCATTTACATCAAAAGCATTGTCTAGACGAAGTGTTCCCAAAAGTATTGTTTAAACATAGACTTAGTTAATGCGGAAGCTTGCAAATTATGTATGGTTCTTCAAAAGCTTGCTCGATCGCCATCCGGTTAGTTTCCAACATCACCTAATGTCAAACCACATCAAGTGTTAGTTTTGACAATGTTAAAATTACGTATAAACGAAACCTTGTGTCAAAATATAAAAAAAATAATAAAATTTCAATTCTAGGTCTCTCGCGCCCCGCGAGAGACTTCTTGATATTTTACGCGGGCCGCGAGAAGGCCCCGCGTGTCGCGACGGACTTCAGGTCTCCCCTCGCGTGGCGCGAGGGAGTGCATTTTCCAGCAGATTATTTTCTGTGAGCTGCACTTGCTGCCAGCTTCGGAAATACAGATTTTTAACTTCGTTTGGCCATAACTTTTGACTCGTAAGTCCGTTTTAGGTTATTCTTTTTCCTATACGTCTGTAAATTCATTACCGACGTGCCTATTACAATTATGATACCGAAAAATTTATTTACGGACCGAAAGACTATATGTCATTATGCATTTATTCGACCCACTCTAATTTTACCCATTTTACTACCATTTAACTAGTAAGTTTATGGCACTTTATACCCAACATCCGGGGCTTAATATCACCCGCATTTCTTTACCAATCTCATGGCTTAATGCTCTTGTGATTGTCATCGCCATTTTAACTCTCTAACACTAGTACAATAATTTACACAACTAATCGACACGTTTGGCTCATCTTGTGGAATCCCCCAATATGATGAGTACCAAACGATTTTTTGTCACTCTTAGCCTATTACTTCAAGTAACGATCCTGGTCGCTACAATCGACACCATAACTATCCTACAATGAGAATTCGCATAATTTAACAACAATTCGTTTAATGTAACGGGTCAAGTTACATACTTACATAACTAAACAACATTATCAACCAACAATTCTAATTAACTATTTTGACCCGTTTGTTTGTCGAGTGAACTTCGTCACTTCTATGACATACCAACTCGCAATTGACACTACATTCTCATTAACATTTCTAAGACTATTGTTTATGCATAATGTAACGAAACCGAAGTTACGTACCTTTAAAGCACACCTTTCAAGCGTGTATCACCTCCGGCTTGTCCACTTGACGACCCGGATTCTTTACCTATAGAGTTCCATTCAGAACCAAATTGAGAACTCTTTTTTTTATAACCAAAAATCGGACAATTCATTATAATATTCGAATCTGCGTTTTTGTCCGATCTTTAACGTTTTACTCCTCACTTAGGCGTTTTAACAAACACCTAGCGGGTCAGATTTTTACATAACCATTACTAGGTTCTTGACATGTTATTTTCATCTACATTCACTTCAATTAACAAACCTATACTAATTTTTAACATAAATAATTTCAGATTCACCACATGAATTCAGATTTTACTAGAATAAGAACCATAATTCTAGTGTTTATTTAGTTTCTACAACTCACTAATCACCTACAATGGTGATTATAAACCCCACAAGTATAATGCTAGATTTTAACAAGAAATCATCTAGGGTTTATCCCTAGATGCCATATTACTTCTAATTCCATCCATGCAAGACATAATCAAGCTCAATTTCAGTTTTTCACAATTAACCTATAATTTAAGATGGATCAAAACATCAAGATTTTGCATACCTTATGATCCCCTCAACAAGGTGATCACTAATTCGTGCTTGAAAATCGATTTGGGGCTGATTTGAACTCTCAATTTGATCAAGTTTGACATGCACTAGGGTTTGGTGGGGAGCCTGTGTCGCCCCCTGTGTTCTTGTTCGACCAAACACACCTAAGTGTGTGTTTGGTGTGTGTTATTTTGATTATAATCACCCAAGTTTCCAACTTTGTAACTTAGGTCCCTCGATTATTATTTCGTTTATTAATTTAGGAGTTCCCATCCATTTATTTGGTTTCACAATGTTGTATCTAACTGGGTTATTTAGTCCTAGTCAGTTTATTCTCGTTTATTTTATACTTTATAATTCTAATATAAAGTTTTATATTTTCGGGGTGTTACAGTGAGCGTACAATCCAAACTTTAGAAGACATGCTTCGTGCGTGTGTGATTGACTTAGGTGGAAGTTGGGATAACCACTTGCCATTGGTCGAGTTCTCCTATAACAATAGCTATCATACAAGCATTAAGGTTGCGCCTTTTGAGGCATTATATGGTAGGAAATGCAGAACGCCTATTTGTTGGGCAGAAGTAGGGGAAACTCAATTATCAGGACCTGGCATAGTCTTTGAAACGACGGACAAGATTGTCCAGATTCACGACCGCCTGAAAGCTGCCAGGGATAGGCAGAAAAGTTATGCTAATAAAAGGCGAAAACCTCTAAAGTTTAAGGTTGGTGATAAAGTTTTGCTTAAGGTATCACCCTGGAAGGGGGTGATGCAATTTGGTAAGAAAGGTAAGTTAAGCCCGAGGTATATAGGACCATTTGAGATCATCGAATGTGTAGGAACAGTGGCTTATAAGTTGAACTTACCTGAAGAGCTCAGGTATTCCACATCTGCAATCTAAAGAAATGTCTAGCTGATGAATCACTAGTCATACCACATACAGATGTGCACATAGATGAGAGCTTGAAATTTGTGGAAAAACCTTTGTCGATCGAGGATCGACGGGTTAAGAAGCTTTGAAGGAAGTATGTACCTATCGTAAAGGTTAAATGGGATGCCCGCAGAGGTCCCGAATATACATGGGAGGTAGAGTCCACAATGAAAGAAAAGTACCCTCATTTGTTCCAGTAAATCTCGAGGTCGAGATTTCTTTTAAGGGGGTGAGGATGTAACACCTCGTAAAATCATACCTAATAAAATAAAGACACGTGTCATGCAAGATAAACGTGTCAGGAACCCGGATCGAGTTAAAGGATGTACGGTAGGATTTAAAAGTGTCGACATGTTAAGATATACCTCTGAGCGACCTAAATTATAAATCCCAAACCTTAAAATAATAAACATCTGATTTAATTATATTTCAAATCCGGTTACCCTTGGTAATAATAAATTAAAACCCATATGATAGTGATTCTATGAAGGTTCACGACAAAAATCTCAAATATTGAGTCTTTTAAACTCATGTGCTTAGCAACACATGCAAAGACATGCAAAGTCTGTCTCTATGGCCCCCCTGCTAACAATGACTGAAGATTCGAGTTTTAAAGGAATGCATGGTTCAGCCAAAAAGTTTGCAAAGTTTTTGTCTTCTGATGAAGGCTTACGGACCGCAAAGGTGAACCCTTACGGTCCGTAAGATGGCGGAGCTGGGCATCGGAAATTGAAAAGCGGGTACGGACCGCAAAGCCAAGGGCTTACGGTCCGCAAGATTGTAACTGGGCATCTTTGATCAAGGTCGGTTACGGACCGCAAGACCAAGAGATTACGATCCGCAAGAGGTGCTTACGGACCGCAAGGCTTCTTGCTTACGGTCCGTAAGACTGTCGCTGGTAGCAGATTTTGGACAGCTGCCTGTTCAGCCTGTTACACAGCCTCATTAGCATGGTATTCGAATACAGGAGTGTGGCCAACAGATTTTCATGCATAGGGACACATGGGGATCATCAGGGAACACTTGTAGACAATGTTGGCATGATCTTGGACACTTAGGGTCACTATATAAGGACTTGAAGTTGCAACCATTTTGTTGCTCACTTACATTCACTTCAAAGCTGATCTCTGGAACTCCTCTGGCTTCAACAAGTCTTTTTAGGATCCATAATCATACTTAGGACCTTTGTAAGTGTCCTTAACATTCTAGTTTCAGTTTTAATTAGCTTAATGACTATAAGTCAACCTTATCGTAATTAAGGTTTGACTTCGAGATTAATCAATAATTGTCCAGTCAAATCTCGAATTAAAAATACCTATGAGATGGTAATTATGTGGGTAATAAACCCTTAAAAGGGTACTCTCTGATTCCCACTCTAACTAGGTTAATTGTCGGGTCAAACTTGATATTAAAAAGTCAACAGAAAGCATAATTTCAAATTAATGCATAATTAGCAATGTAGAACCCATGCAACCTATTTTATCATTAATATGACATGGTAATTAATGTAAGAACATGTCTAAACATGTTCAACCCGACAATTTTCATTTTAGGCTCGGTTTGGAACCTAAAATCGCATAATTTGACTTTTGCTTTGACTTTTGATTCTGACCCATTATAGCATGTTTTAGAAATGCCTTAGAGCCCTATTAGGACCAGGTTTCCTGTTAGTATAACCCTCTGTGATTATACAACTTGGTTCAATAGTTATCCGATTCATATGCGTTTCCGCTTATTGCCTATATGTTGACTATTATGCCCATATGACCTTAAAACGTGATTTTTGAAAATGTAAAAGAGTAGGATCCTTAGTTACTGATTTATAAACTTGCACCTAAAATTTGACATCAGTTTGAGGTCTAGATTAAGAGTTATGCTCAATAGCGTAATTAGAAAGCTTTTTGTTAATTTAACGGCATAATTAGCATATAGCCTAGTTTAACCCACTTTTTGATATCAAAATTTTTACCCACTGATGTAATATAATATTTTGGGATTTTTGAAGATTTTTAATTAATTTTAGGCTGAGCATAACATAGGGTTGTAGCTTTAAATCGGTTATTGTCGGTTTTGCCCTTTTGGGCTATAAAATGAGTTTTACAAATCCGTTTGACCCCAAACCTTTTGCTGCTGATTCTAAATGATAAATAAAATATTTTAAGCCTTTTGGAATAATAAAAATATCAGCTTTTCTTTGAAAACCCGGAAATAGCTCAAAAACGGCTTTTTAAGCGTTTTTAACGCATAGTATGTATTAAAACTATTTTAAACATATAAGGTTTGATGCCTACTGATAATCTCATTAAAATTTTATATTCTTACAGTAAGCAAAAGTTTTAAACTCAGATTTCCAGTTTTGACCTTTTAAGCCTAAGTGAAATTACCAAAATGCACCTAAGGTGCATAGTTTGGTTTTAAATGATAAATTTCACATATATGTAATAACTTACTGTTGTAACTTATTAAATTAAGTATCTTTACTGATTATATCAGACCTGTAACTCAGATTATTATTTAAACTCTTTTATAACCTTTAAAATGACCAAAATGCCCTTACGGGGCATAATTTGAGCTTAAATTCATTTGGGGCATAATAGAAGATATCTTACTGATGTCACAACATATTTAAGGCATATTAACTTAGGAAACTTATATATGACTCATTTGGTTACTTGTTACGCACTTTTCGCGTTCGGATCGGCTTATGTGACTAGTTTGCATATATTAGCCGAAACGGGACAAACCATATCATTTTTGCCTCAAAATCCAGAATGTGTTTAAGTTACCCATATTAAAAAAGTTTCCAAGCTAGTCGGGTCAAAACCACATTCTAAACCGGTCTTCGCTTTGTCATGTGTTTGAACAGTGTCTTCCTTTTTGAAAACTAACCGGTCTAAGTTTAAGCTTAATTAAAGACCCGTTAGGATTCTAATAGGTTATTAAAACATTCGTTCCAGATTAGGAGCCCAGTAAAAGCTACGTGCACTTGCTATATTTAATTGATACTTTGCTCAGGTAAATACTCTTAACTTATTTTCCCTATACGGGCTTGGGATACGGTATTATAATAATACCGCTTGGTCGGGTATGTAGTCATTTAAATCGTATTGTGATTGATGTATTTACATAACCTGTTTTATTCTGTATTATTTCGTGTATGGCCTTTGGGGGTTAAATGACCATGTCCCGGATATCCTTGGCATCATTCAAAGAAATGGCCACGACCTAAGCACGGGGTGTAGGCGTACACCTGACAGCTACATTATGTAAAAACTGGTAATCCACTTAAAGGAAATAATCCTTGTGGGCATTATACCTGTGGATCTGTTTCAACTATTTTGTGATACTTAATATTACAATTTTATTTAGTTGAAATGAATCTATCTTTTGCTTCCGCTGTGCATTTAAATTTGTGTTGTTTGACTATGATGATATCAACTACGTCACGATACTCCCCATCGGGCCCACCGGTAATATGTGGAAATGTCGGGGTGTGAAAGCATGCCCACGCAGGGGCGGAAAACAGAAACTACAAGTCCTCGCAGGGACTGATTACAGAAACAGACGTCCACGCAGGGACTTGATTACAACAAAAATGAAATACAAACAAACAAATAAAGGGTTTAATGACCCTTTTTGGTCTTCCCCTTGATTAAGTTCGCCAAACCCTTGAAAATTCCTCGGTTTTGCCTACACTCTTCCCGAACATCGTCCTCCACCTGACTCAACATTTGAAGAATCTCTTGATGCTGTGGTGGCAATATCACTGGCGGCTACAGGGGCTGCTGATACTGCGGAGGTTGAGGAGGTGGCGGTTGTTGATACCCATAGGGTGGGTACCCATAAGTCGGGTATCCCATCGTCCAGGGACCTCCATAAGGCCCTTCAGGATGAAGAGCATTGTAGTTTGCTGCCACGAGGTATGGGTCAACTTCAGCATAGTTATAGTTGGTGTGGGCCGGCTTCTCAAATGGGTTGTACGCCGCTGAACCGGCGTATGTAGGAATTGGGTTGTTAAAACCCACTGGTGGCGGTGCGACCGGTGCAGACTGCACCTCAGAAACAGGGTTAGAAGGCCCACCCATCTGTGGGTCTTCGTATAGTGGCGGATAATGACTGCCACTAGATGGTTGAGGAGTGCTAATGCGGACTCCTCCTCGCACGGACATCCGTGCGGTTGATCGCCTACGCCTCGGTGGCTCCGGAGGCTGTTGCTGCACTGGTGGTGGTGGCGGAGTGACCGCTACAAAACATGAATCCTCGGAGGGATCCTGTTGTGGCTGCTGCTGCTGTGGTGAGTTCTGGTAGCTGGGAGTATACACCCAGTCGATCTGGTTAAACCTCGCATCGTAGCTGTCGGGGCCATTGTAAGGTGATCTAATAAAGGGTGACCCATCCGAAATTTCGATGGGGTGCGTAGGGGTTCCAGGACGGTGGCTCTGCGGGATCGGTGTCCTCATCCATGTCCATCGCATGGTCGCCCGAGAAGTGGTCTTCAGGCCCCAATGGGTTAAAACCCACTGGTTCTTCAATGTTGTTTGCCGGGTTGAACCGGCTTTGGAAGACAGGCGTCGGGTCATCGAAGGGTGAGTTGTGGATTTGGAGAGGTATATAAGAATGGTGAGAGTTATGGGGCTCGTTTATAGACTGAGGCCCGAAGGAGTTTTTGTAAGAAGGTGAGGAACTCAGCGAGACTGAGCGCCTTGCAGGTTCTATATGGGTCCTCCAGTTCTCCTGAGGACTTCTGCTTTAGGTGTCGGATGGTGTTCGCCAGTGCGAAGGCCCGACTTCATCATCGTTAGGGGCGATGAGTGGCCCCTTACCTCTACCTCTTCCTCTCATCCTTGGTGGTATCCTTTTTGAACCTGTCAAAACAAACAAAGGATACAACAAAGAAACATAAAGGACAAAGTTAGAAATAAAACAAATTTGGATTAATCCTAAGTTCTTTGTCTAGACTCGGAAGTCGAGGAATGTGCAAACTGTGTCATTGAGATTAAACACAAAAGGCTAGTGTTTAATTCACTCAATGTTGGCTCTGATACCAACCTGTCACACCCCAATATTTCCACGTATTACCGGTGGGCCCGGTGGGGAGTATCGTGACGTAGTTGATATCATCATAGTCAAACAACACAAATTTTAAATGCACAGCGGAAGCAAAAGATGAATCACATTACAAACCGAATAAATACTAATATCAAAGTATCACAACGGACTGTAATGGATCCACAGGCGGATCAAATAAAAAGGAAACATTGTTCAACAGTTTTATGACATCCAAGCTTGCGAGACTTATTATGGATGCTAGGAGAAGCCAGCCTATTTCGAGTAGTACCTGCACTTAACCTTTTTGGGTAAATACGTCAGTTTACACTAGTAAATACAATTAACTGACTCATTTTGAAAAGGTTTAAGAAAATTGATTTGAATGCACGAGGCACAAAACTATTTATAACTTGGGATAATTATCTATATATAATCTTGTAAAGGAATTACATGTTTCTTATACGTTCAGTAGCCCGGGCTGAACACCGGGTTAAAGATTAATTGACACACCACATGATATAGTCTCGCGGCGAGTTATTCTCGAAACCGGCGGTTATACCTTATTATTTATATATGCACAGGCGGGTGTACTCCTACACCCCATGCTTTGGTTGTGGCCATTTCTATGAATGATGCCAAGGATATCCGGGACATGGTCATTAACCCCCCAAAGGCTTTAAGTAAACAAAACAATTTAAACGGGTCATATCAATAAATTAACCTTCATACGATCAAAAATTCAATGCCCGACCAAGCGGTATTTTATATACCATACCCCAAGCCCGTATAGGGAAAATAAGTTAAAAGTATTTACCTGAGCAGGTATAATTGTAACAACTCTCAGTAAAACCGACACCCTCATAATAATTTCCGACACCCTAGTATATTTTAAAATGTCCCAATATGTCTTTAAATACACCCCGTATGTGAGAACCGAGCCCGAAATATATTAAATAGTATTTAAAATAAATAAAAGTTTAAATCTAGGGCTGAGGCGGGCAGCGTGGACCCACCCCAAACCCTTACGCGGGCGGTATGAAGGTATGGATCTGATTTCATTGATTTCATTAAGTTTAGGCGGGCCACGTAAGCCTTAACCTACACTAACGCGGGCCGCGAGAGACCTACAACGCGGAGACACCCTGAGCTGACACGTGTCGACATCGTGGTGGGTCTAGATCATGACCGGGACAAGCTATACGTTGACTGGATGTTGACGCGGGCCGCGTAAGCCTTAGCTTACCTTTACGCGGGCCGCGTGAGGATCAGTTTTCAGCACTATATAAGAAGGCCTCGGGATTTCACTTTCCGTCGCTCATTTCTTTCTTTCAATCTCGAATTTCTGAAGTATAAGGATTATAGTCGGGTATTATACCCCTAATTAGCGAGGTTCTGCTCCGTTGTAAGTATTATAACCCCTGGATACGTATTAGATACGCTGCCCGATTGATCTAGGGTTCCGTAACGGCTGTCGTGGTTCTGCCCGACGTAGTCGTTGGAATGCCGTCTCGGGGAGGGTATTACTAATGTTAAAATGGGTTATTAATACTAACGAGTGTACATTTGTATAAATTATAGATTATATCCAGGAAACCCTTACGCGAAGTCTAAAATAGCAATGTGAGTTAATCCATCTTTTTATATACTCATTTTTGTGAGTAATCTCCTTTTTGTTAACTGTTTTTACAAAACCTCATACAATTAGATTGTTACCACCTGGTCAAGGAGTAACATTAAACAGTTATTGAGTATTTGTAAGAATACAATTATAGTGGGTATGTTGGGGTTTTGTATACAAAATTTGTTACCACCTGGTCAAGGAGTAACATTTCCACAAGTTGAGTATGACAGTACCACTGATGTTAATTGTTATGTCTTGGAAACAAATGTAATTGCGGATGTGCCCTCAATACTGTGCACTGTGACTTTTTATTTAAACTTGATTAAACTGGGATTCACTCACCAGTATTTCCGACTGACAAATGTTTTTAAAACACGTTTTAAGTAACCCAATGTGACAGCCAGTTAGTAAAAAGCCAGCTGGAGAGCACTGAAGGCTTGGAAAAATGTGGCTATAAAAGTTACCAAATAAAGGATGTTTTAAAATTCAATAAAATAGGGTTTATCCCTATAAATGTATTGTAATAAGAAACTTGGGTTTTACCCATGTGATTATTAATATTAAATGAGGTGGTTTTACTCTGATAAACATTTCCTAACTACGGTCCTGATGTAAATTCCACTGCAAGATTAAATAACTGATACCACCGAAACTCTGAGATCGCGTCCGCCCGTTCCCGGGACAGATAAGGGATCGGGGGTTGCGACAGAAGGTGGTATCAGAGCCTAGCCACTGGTTCAAGCCAAAGAAGTGTTCTGCTGACACTTAAATTTTAAATTTTGTGTTAGGAAATAATTTATGTGATTATGTGTTTTATGTTAATTGACTATTTGTTAGTCTACAGTATGGGTAAGCAAAGAATTTCGGACATCTATCGTCAACTAGATAGTTCATCAAAAGATGAGGGAACCTCATTTCAACCAAATTCCTTAGGATACTCAGCAGATACTAAGGAAGGAATATTTGTTCGTAAGGCACAGTCTAAGAAACCATTTACCTCTAAGAAAAGAAGTTGGATTATTAGAAAAAGTCAAGAGAAAATAAAGAAATCGCAACAAAAAGAAGCGATAATTAATAAGGAAACCCAGGAAACAGGTATAACAACCCACCATGGGAAGATGAATTAGATAGCCAATGGGAAAATCTCTATATGTTAGCCACTACAGCAGTAAATGTTAACTTATAGTTGAATCACCAAACCAGTACCAGTACCCATGCCATCTTCGAGCTAGAAACTTTAAAGGAACTTCGCCCATTAGATAACAACTTAGTAGAGACAGGAGATAGAATAAACTTTATATAAAAGCATGTTGAGCCTAATACTCCTATAACTTAGATAGACTAAGTTACGGATGCATAATCACTAGTATATCTTGAATTCCAGTTTTAGTTGTAATAAATATATATATATATATATATATATATATATATATATATATATATATATAAGTCGCAATGTTCGCTGTTTTTAATCAATCTATTTTATGATTGTACCCAATTGTTTGTACTAGAAATTTGAAATTTTAGACACATATATGCATATACCCAATATAATATCTTTTGTAAGATAAACATAAGAGAAAATATCATTAATGATTCATATGAAAACATGACGTTATTATAAATAAACCATGAAACCTACTATTTTTAAAATGCTATCTGTCTCAATGAAATATTCCTTATAACGGAATCTAAGATTATATATGCATAAATAGATTTAGCTGTAAGTATACTTATTTCATCAAACCTAGCTATAGTGTCAATAGAGACAATGATATATTTAAAACTCCATTCTCCAACCAAAAGAAAAATAATATATATGCCTAAATGAAAGAGTTGGGATATTGATATTCACTGGTAACAATCAGGACAGTATTTAGACTTGAACCTGAGAAGGATGCCTTAGTATAAAAGCTTTGAGATAAGCCAATTACTTGCATAGATAAAGTGTGATGGTTATTGGTATCCCATGAGGATAATAACTAGAAAAGTGCAAGTATGATAAATAAGCAATAACACTTGGCCACTGTTATTTCTTGTTTATTGATACTACTCGATTCTAGAATATGATCCCTCATGAGAATACTAATTTCCTTGTTTCTTGATACAAACTATAATAAACGATGTACTTTCAAAATCCTGATTTGAGATAAGTTTATTTATGAGAAATACCATGATAATTACCTCTCCGGTAAAACTGGGCATAGTGCGGCAGACTCTCCAGCTTGTCCAGGTGAGATAGGGTTACCTCTCCGGCGAGACCGGGTGAGATGAGGTTACCTCTCTGGCAAGACCGGGTGAGATGGGGTATATGTTATGATAATGAAAATATCTAAATAATACCATGACTTGATGTCTGATCTGTTTTTGGAAATATGAAGCTGTTAAATACATTGACCTTATGAATGGTGTGTATATTACAGTATGTGAAAATATATGATATAGATATGTATATCTATGAGAAAATCCCAAGAACATCATAATTGACAATTAGGGATAAATCACGAACAGACGTGTCAATGATAACTTTAGATTTAATCAGGAATCTCTCGTATATATATAAACTCAGATGACAAACATTATTTTGTTTAAATCATCACTTTCATAATTAATACGATAAGAGGAACAGTAGTAATTCTTTCAAGTTGGAATACTACCAAAAGTATAAAGAATGCTTAGTAAAGACAGCTAATGGAGAAACCATTAGAATTTCTGAAATCTTGCAGGGTGCAAGCATAGAAATTTTAAATCAGAAGTTTATTGCAAATCTTTATCCCATGAATCTGGCAGGATTCGATGTTGTTTTAGGAATGGATTGATTAATAACCAATAAAGCCAGTATTTTATGTGATCAAAAATCAATTAAGTAAATTCACCAAAAGGTAA
>JARYGA010006410.1:0-43781 GCA_030545235.1 Helianthus tuberosus
AAGAAAATCAAGGGAAATGGTGATATATATGCGGATTAGACACCAAAAATAAAATCACCCAACAAATGGCTACAATTTAAGGAATATGTTTAGAAACGACATTAGATTCCTAATTGATGGAGAAATTCTGGTGGTAAGAAAAGCTGCTTCTAGGAGGTTGTCAAGTGTTTTCGCTCGACGATTCTATTCTTGGGTGGTTGGTTTGGCCCTTGTTCCTGTAACTCGAATCCTAGCCCGGTATATCCCATTTTAATTTTACACCATTGTGAACCTTGCGCCTGTTTTACTATCTGATCGAGGTTCTCGGCGTTAAAAAATCTTTGTAAACTAAATCACGCGTTTATATGTTGATATTTAAGAGATATACAGTCAAGAAAATCAAGGGCAATGGAGATACATATGCGGATTAGACACCAAAAATAAAATCACTCAACAAATGGCGACAATTTAAGAAATATGTTTAGAAACGGCATCAGATTCCTAATTGATGGAGAAAGTTCTTGTGGTCAGAAAAGCTGCTTCTAGGAGGTTGTTAAGTGTTTTCGCTCGACGATTCCACTCTTGGGTGGTTAGTTTGGCCCTTGTTCCTGTAACTCGAATCCTAGCCCGTTATATCCCATTTTAATTTTACAGCATTGTGAGCCTTACGCCTTTTTTACTCTCTGATATAGGTTCTCGGCATTGAAAAATCTTCGTAAACTAAATCACACGTGTATATGTTGATATTTAAGAGATATACAGTCAAGAAAATCAATGGCAATGGTGATATATATGTGGATTACACACAAAAAAAAAACACCCAACAAATGGCTACAATTTAAGGAATGTGTTTAGTGACGGCATCAGATTCCTAATTGATGGAGAAAGGTCTGGTGGTAAGCAAAGCTGTTTCTAGGAGGTTGTCCAGTGTTTTCGCTCGACGATTCCATTCTTGGGTGGTTGGTTTGGCCCTTGTTCCTGTAACTCGAATCCTAGCCCGGTATATCCCATTTTAATCTTACACCATTGTGAACCTTATGCCTCTTTAACTCTTTGATCGAGGTTCTCGGCATTGAAAAATCTTCGTAAACTAAATCACGCGCTTATATGTTGATATTTAAGAGATATACAGTCAAGAAAATCAAGGGCAATGGTGATATATATGCGGATTAGACACCAAAAATAAAATCACTCAACAAATGGCTACAATTTAAGGAATATGTTTAGAAACGGCATCAGATTCCTAATTGATGGAGAAAGTTCCGGTGGTAAGAAAAGCTGCTTCTAGGAGGTTTTCAGGTGTTTTCGCTCGACGATTCCATTCTTGGGTGGTTGGTTTGGCCCTTGTTCCTGTAACTCGAATCCTAGCACGGTATATCCCATTTTAATTTTACAGCATTGTGAGCCTTACGCCTTTTTTACTCTCTGATATAGGTTCTCGGCATTGAAAAATCTTCGTAAACTAAATCACACGTGTATATGTTGATATTCAAGAGATATACAGTTAAGAAAATCAAAGGCAATGGTGATATATATGCGGATTAGACACCAAAAAAACACTCAACAAATGGCTACAATTTAAGGAATGTGTTTAGTGACGGCATCAGATTCCTAATTGATGGAGAAAAGTCTGGTGGTAAGAAAAGCTGCTTCTAGGAGGTTGTCCAGTGTTTTCGCTTGACGATTCCATTCTAGGGTGGTTGGTTTGGCCCTTGTTCCTGTAACTCGAATCCTAGCCCGGTATATCCCATTTTAATTTTACACAATTGTGAACCATGAGCCTGTTTTACTCTCAGATCGAGGTTCTCGGCGTTGAAAAATCTTCGTAAACTAAATCACACGTGTATATGTTGATATTTAAGAGATATACAGTCAAGAAAATCAAGGGAAATGGTGATATATATGCGGATTAGACACCAAAAATAAAATCACTCAACAAATGGCTACAATTTAAGTAATATGTTTAGAAACGGAGACAGATTCCTAATTGATGGAAAAGGTCTGGTGGTATGAAAAGCTGCTTCTAGGAGGTTGTCAAGTGTTTTCGCTCGACGATTCCATTCTTGGGTGGTTGGTTTGGCCCTTGTTCCTGTAACTCGAATCCTAGCCCGATATATTCCATTTTAATCTTACATCATTGTGAACCTTACGCCTCTTTTACTCTTTGATCGAGGTTCTCGGCATTGAAAAATCTTCGTAAACTAAATCAGGCGTTTATATGTTGATATTTAAGAGATATACAGTCAAGAAAATCAAGGGCAATGGTGATATATATGCGGATTAGACACCAAATATAAAATCACTCAACAAATGGCTAAAATTTAAGGAATATGTTTAGAAACGGCATCAGATTCCTAATTGATGGAGAAATTCTGGTGGTAAGAAAAGTTGCTTCTAGGAGGTTGTCAAGTGTTTTCGCTCGACGATTCCATTCATGGGTGGTTGGTTTAGCCCTTGTTCCTGTAACTCGAATCCTAGCCCGGTATATCTCATTTTAATTTTACAGGATTGTGAACCTTGCGCCTGTTTTACTCTCTGATCGAGGTTCTCGGCGTTGAAAAATCTTCGTAAACTAAATCACACGTGTATATGTTGATATTTAAGAGATATACAGTCAAGAAAATCAAGGGCAATGGTGATATATATGCGGATTAGACAACAAAAATAAAATCACTCAACAAATGGCGACAATTTAAGTAATATGTTTAGAAACGGCGACAGATTCCTAATTGATGGAGAAAGGTCTGGTGGTAAGAAAAGCTGCTTCTAGGAGGGTGTCAAGTGTTTTCGCTCGACGATTCCATTCTTGGGAGGTCGGTTTGGCCCTTGTTCCTGTAACTCGAATCCTAGCCCGGTATATCCCACTTTAATCTTACACCATTGTGAACCTTACGCCTCTTTTGCTCTTTAATCGAGGTTCTCGGCATTGAAAAATCTTCGTAAACTAAATCACGCGTTTATATGTTGACATTTAAGAGATATACCGTCAAGAAAATCAAGGGCAATGGTGATATATATGCGGATTAGACACCAAAAATAAAATCACTCAACAAATGGCTACAATTTAAGGAATATGTTTAGAAACGGCATCAGATTCCTAATTGATGGAGAAAGTTCCGGTGGTAAGAAAAGCTGCTTCTAGGAGGTTTTCAGGTGTTTTCGCTCGACGATTCCATTCTTGGGTGGTTGGTTTGGCCCTTGTTCCTGTAACTCGAATCCTAGCACGGTATATCCCATTTTAATTTTACAGCATTGTGAGCCTTACGCCTTTTTTACTCTCTGATATAGGTTCTCGGCATTGAAAAATCTTCGTAAACTAAATCACACGTGTATATGTTGATATTCAAGAGATATACAGTTAAGAAAATCAAAGGCAATGGTGATATATATGCGGATTAGACACCAAAAAAACACTCAACAAATGGCTACAATTTAAGGAATGTGTTTAGTGACGGCATCAGATTCCTAATTGATGGAGAAAAGTCTGGTGGTAAGAAAAGCTGCTTCTAGGAGGTTGTCCAGTGTTTTCGCTTGACGATTCCATTCTAGGGTGGTTGGTTTGGCCCTTGTTCCTGTAACTCGAATCCTAGCCCGGTATATCCCATTTTAATTTTACACAATTGTGAACCATGAGCCTGTTTTACTCTCAGATCGAGGTTCTCGGCGTTGAAAAATCTTCGTAAACTAAATCACACGTGTATATGTTGATATTTAAGAGATATACAGTCAAGAAAATCAAGGGAAATGGTGATATATATGCGGATTAGACACCAAAAATAAAATCACTCAACAAATGGCTACAATTTAAGTAATATGTTTAGAAACGGAGACAGATTCCTAATTGATGGAAAAGGTCTGGTGGTATGAAAAGCTGCTTCTAGGAGGTTGTCAAGTGTTTTCGCTCGACGATTCCATTCTTGGGTGGTTGGTTTGGCCCTTGTTCCTGTAACTCGAATCCTAGCCCGATATATTCCATTTTAATCTTACATCATTGTGAACCTTACGCCTCTTTTACTCTTTGATCGAGGTTCTCGGCATTGAAAAATCTTCGTAAACTAAATCAGGCGTTTATATGTTGATATTTAAGAGATATACAGTCAAGAAAATCAAGGGCAATGGTGATATATATGCGGATTAGACACCAAATATAAAATCACTCAACAAATGGCTAAAATTTAAGGAATATGTTTAGAAACGGCATCAGATTCCTAATTGATGGAGAAATTCTGGTGGTAAGAAAAGTTGCTTCTAGGAGGTTGTCAAGTGTTTTCGCTCGACGATTCCATTCATGGGTGGTTGGTTTAGCCCTTGTTCCTGTAACTCGAATCCTAGCCCGGTATATCTCATTTTAATTTTACAGGATTGTGAACCTTGCGCCTGTTTTACTCTCTGATCGAGGTTCTCGGCGTTGAAAAATCTTCGTAAACTAAATCACACGTGTATATGTTGATATTTAAGAGATATACAGTCAAGAAAATCAAGGGCAATGGTGATATATATGCGGATTAGACAACAAAAATAAAATCACTCAACAAATGGCGACAATTTAAGTAATATGTTTAGAAACGGCGACAGATTCCTAATTGATGGAGAAAGGTCTGGTGGTAAAAAAAGCTGCTTCTAGGAGGTTGTCAAGTGTTTTCGCTCGACGATTCCATTCTTGGGAGGTCGGTTTGGCCCTTGTTCCTGTAACTCGAATCCTAGCCCGGTATATCCCACTTTAATCTTACACCATTGTGAACCTTACGCCTCTTTTGCTCTTTAATCGAGGTTCTCGGCATTGAAAAATCTTCGTAAACTAAATCACGCGTTTATATGTTGACATTTAAGAGATATACCGTCAAGAAAATCAAGGGCAATGGTGATATATATGCGGATTAGACACCAAAAATAAAATCACTCAACAAATGGCAACAATTTAAGGAATATGTTTAGAAACGGCAGCAGATTCCTAATTGATGGAGAAAGTTCTGGTGGTAAGAAAAGCTGCTTCTAGGAGGTTGTCAAGTGTTTTCGCTCGACGATTCCATCCTTGGGTGGTTGGTTTGGCCCTTGTTCCTGTAACTCGAATCATAGCCCGGTATATCCCATTTTAATTTTACAGCATTGTGAGCCTTACGACTTTTTTACTCTCTGATATAGGTTCTCGGCATTGAAAAATCTTCGTAAACTAAATCACACGTATATATGTTGATATTTAAGAGATATACAGTCAAGAAAATCAAAGGCAATGGTGATATATATGTGGATTAGACACAAAAAAAAAAACACTCAACAAATGGCTACAATTTAAGGAATGTGTTTAGTGACGGCATCAGATTCCTAATTGATGGAGAAAGGTCTGGTGGTAAGAAAAGTTGCTTCTAGGAGGTTGTCCAGTATTTTCGCTCGACGATCCCATTCTTGGGTGTTTGGTTTGGCCCTTGTTCCTGTAACTCGAATCCTAGCCCGGTATATCCCATTTTAATCTTACATCATTGTGAACCTTACGCCTCTTTTACTCTTTGATCGAGGTTCTCGGCATTGAAAAATCTTCCTAAACTAAATCACGCGTTTATATGTTGATGTTTAAGAGATATACAGTCAAGAAAATCAAGGGCAATGGTGATATATATGCGGATTAGACACCAAAAATAAAATCACTCAACAAATGGCTACAATTTAAGGAATATGTTTAGAAACGGCATAAGATTCCTAATTGATGGAGAAAGTTCTGGTGGTAAGAAAAGCTGCTTCTTGGAGGTTGTCAAGTGTTTTCGCTCGACGATTCCATTCTTGGGTGGTTGGTTTGGCCCTTGTTCCTGTAATTCGAATCCTAGCCCGGTATATCTCATTTTAATTTTATAGCATTGTGAGCCTTACGCCTTTTTTACTCTCTGATATAGGTTCTCGGCATTGAAAAATCTTCGTAAACTAAATCACTCGTGTATATGTTGACATTTAAGAGATATACAGTCAAGAAAATCAAGGGCAATGCTGATATATATGCTGATTAGACACAAAAAAACACTCAACAAATGGCTACAATTTAAGGAAGGTGTATAGTGACGGCAGCAGATTCCTAATTGATGGAGAAAGGTCTGGTGGCAAGAAAAGCTGCTTCTAGGAGGTTGTCAAGTGCTTTCGCTCGACGATTCCATTCTTGGATGGTTGGTTTGGCCCTTGTTCTTGTAACTCGAGACCTAGCCCGGTATATACCATTTTAATCTTACACCATTGTGAACCTTACGCCTTTTTTACTCTCTGATCGAGGTTCTAGGCATTGAAAAATCTTCGTAAACTAAATCACACGTGTATATGTTGACATTTAAGAGATATACAGTCAAGAAAATCAAGGGCAGTGGTGATATAAATGCGGATTAGACACAAAAAAAACACTCAACAAATGGCTACAATTTAAGGATTGTGTATAGTGACGGCATCAGATTCCTAATTGATGGAGAAAAGGTCTGGTGGCAAGAAAGGCTGCTTCTAGGAGGTTTTCAAGTGTTTTCGGTTGACGATTTCATTTTTGGGTGGTTGGTTTGGCCCTTGTTCCTGTAACTCGAATCCTAGCCCGGTATATCCCATTTTAATCTTACACCATTGTGAACCTTACACCTTTTTTACTCTCTAATCGAGGTTCTCGGCATTGAAAAATCTTCGTAAACTAAATCACACGTGTATATGTTGACATTTAAGAGATATACAGTCAAGAAAATCAAGGGTAATGGTGATATATAGGCGGATTAGACACAAAAAAAAAAACCTTGAACTAATGGCTACAATTTAAGGAATGTGTTTAGTGGTGGCATCAGATTCCTAGTTGATGGAGAAAGGTCTGGTGGCAAGAAAAGCTGCTTCTAGGAGGTTGTCAAGTGTTTTCGCTCGGCGATTCCATTCTTGGGTGGTTGGTTTGGCCCTTGTTCCTGTAACTCGAATCCTAGCCCGGTATATCCCATTTTAATTTTACACCATTGTGAACTTTAAGCCTTTTTTACTCTCTGATCGAGGTTCTCGACATTGAAAAATATTCGTAAACTAAATCACACGTGTATATGTTGATATTTAAGAGATATACAATCAAGAAAATCAAGGGCAATGGAGATATAGATGCGTATTAGACACAAAAAAAAAAAACGCTCAACAAATGGCTACAATTTAAGAAATGTGTTTAGTGACGATATCAGATTCCTAATTGATGGAGAAAGGTCTGGTGGTAAGAAAAGCTGCTTCTAGGAGGTTGTCAAGTGCTTTCCCTTCTTCCTGTAACTCGAATCCTAGTCCGGTATATCCCATTTTAATTTTACACCATTGTGAACCTTACGCCTTTTTTTACTCTCTGATCGAGGTTCTCGGCGTTGAAAAATCTTCGTAAACTAAATCACACGTTTATATGTTGATATTTAAGAGATATACAATCAAGAAAATCAAGGGCAATGGTGATATATATATGCGGATTAGACACAAAAAAAAACACTCAACAAATGGCTACAACATAAAGAATGTGTTTAGTGACGGCATCATATTACTAATTGATGGAGAAAGGTCTGGTGGCAAGAAAAGCTGCTTCTAGGAGGTTGTCAAGTGTTTTCGGTCGACGATTCCATTTTTGGGTTTAGTGACGGCATCATATTCCTAGTTGTGAACCTTACGCCTTTTTTACTCTCTAATCGATGTCCTCGGCATTGAAAAATCTTCGTAAACTAAATCACACGTGTATATGTTGACATTTAAGAGATATACAGTCAAGAAAATCAAGGGCAATGGTGATATATATGCGGATTAGACACCAAAAAAAAACACTCAACAAATGGCTACAATTTAAGGAATGTGTATAGTGAGAGCATCAGATTCCTAATTGATGGAGAAAGGTCTGGTGGCAAGAAAGGCTGCTTCTAGGAGGTTGTCAAGTGTTTTCGGTGGACGATTCCATTTTTGGGTGGTTGGTTTGGCCCTTGTTTCTGTAACTCGAATCCTAGCCCGGTATATCCCATTTTAATCTAACACCATGGTGAAGCTTACGCCTTTTTTACTCTCTGATCCAGGTTCTCGGCATTGAAAAATCTTCGTAAACTAAATCACACGTGTATATTTTGACATTTAAGAGATATACAGTTAAGAACATCAAGGGTAATGGTGATATATATGCGGATTAGACACAAAAAAAAAACACTCAACTAATGGCTACAATTTAAGGAATGTGTTTAGTGGTGGCATCAGATTCCAAGTTGACGGAGAAAGGTCTGGTGGCAAGAAAAGCTGCTTCTAGGAGGTTGTCAAGTGTGTTCGCTCGACGATTCCATTCTTGGGTGGTTGGTTTGGCCCTTGTTCCTGTAAATCGAATCCTAGCCCGGTATATCCCATTTTAATTTTACACCATTGTGAACCTTAAGCCTTTTTTTACTCTCTGATCGAGGTTCTCGACATTGAAAAATATTCGTAAACTAAATCACACGTGTATATGTTGATATTTAAGAGATATACAGTCAAGAAAATCAAGGGAAATGGTGATATATATGCGTATTAGATACAAAAAAACACTCAACAAATGGCTACAATTTAAGGAATGTCTTTTGGGACGGCATTAGATTCCTAATATATGGAGAAAGGTCTGGTGGCAAGAAAAACTGCTTCTAGGAGGTTGTTAAGTGTTTTCGCTCGTTGATTCCATTCCTGGGTGGTTGGTTTGGCCCTTGTTCCTGTATCTCGAATCCTAGCCCGGTATACCCCATTTTAATTTTACACCATTGTGAACCTTACGCCTTTTTTACTCTCTGATCGAGGTTCTCGGCATTGAAAAATCTTTGTAAACTAAATCACACGTGTATATGTTGATATTTATGAGATACACAGTCAAGAAAATCAAGGGCAATGGTGATATATATGCGGATTTGACACAAAAAACACTCAACAAATGGCTACAATTTAAGGAATGTGTTTAGTGACGGCATCAGATTCCTATTCCTAATTGATGGAGAAAGGTCTGGTGGCAAGAAAAGTTGCTTCTAGTAGGTTGTCAAGTGTTTTCGCTCGACGAGTCCATTCTTCGATGGTTGGTTTGTCCCTTGTTCCTGTAACTCGAATCCTAGCCCGGTATATCCCATTTTAAGTTTACACCATTGTGAACCTTACGCCTTTTTTACTCTCTGATCGAGGTTCTCGGCATTGAAAAATCTTCGTAAACTAAACCACACGTGTATATGTTGACATTTAAGAGATATACAGTCAAGAAAATCAAGGGCAATGGTGATATATATGCGGATTAGACGCCAAAAAAAAACACTAAACAAATGTCTACAATTTAAGGAATGTGTTTAGTGACGGCATCAAATTCCTAATTGATGGAGAAAGGTCTGGTGCTAAGCAAAGCTGCTTCTAGGAGGTTGTCAAGTGTTTTCGCTCGACGATTCCATTCTTGGGTGGTTGGTTTGGCCCTTGTTCCTGTAACTCGAATCCTAGCCCGGTATATCCCATTTTAATTTTACACCAATGTGAACCTTACGCCTTTTTTAATCTCTGATTGAGTTTCTCGGCATTGAAAAATCATCGTAAACTAAATCACACGTGTATATGATGAAATTTAAGAGATATACTGTCAAGAAAATCAAGGGCAATGGTGATATATATAAGGATTAGACGCAAAAAAAAACACTCTACAAATGGCTACAATTTTAGGAATGTGTTTAGTGACGGCATCAGAATACTAATTGATGGAGAAAGGTCTGGTGGTAAGAAAAGCTGCTTCTAGGAGGTTGTCCAGTGTTTTCGCTCGACGATTCCATTCTTGGGTGGTTGGTTTGTCCCTTGTCCCTGTAACTCGAGTCCTAGCCCGGTATATCCCATTTTAATTTTACAGTATTGTGAACCTTACGCCTTTTTTTACTCTGTAATCGAGCTTCTCGACATTGAAAAATCTTCGAAAACTAAATCACACGTGAATATGTTGACATTTAAGAGATATACAGTCAAGAAAATCAAGGGCAACGGTGATATATATGCGGATGAGACACCAAAAAAACACTCAACAAACACTCAACCTGCTTCTAGGAGGTTGTCAAGTGTTTTCGCTCGACGATTCCATTTTTGGGTGGTTGGTTTGGCCCTTGTTCCTGTAACTCGAATCCTAGCCCGGTATATCCCATTTTAATTTTACACCATTGTGAATCGTACGCCTTTTTTACTCTCTGATTGAGGTTCTCGGCATTGAAAAATCATCGTAAACTAAATCACACGTGTATATGTTGACATTTAAGAGATAGACAGTCAAGAAAATCAAGGGCAATGGTGATATATATGCGGATTAGACACCAAAAAAAAAAAACACTCAACAAATGGCTACAATTTAAGGAATGTGTATAGTGACGGCATCAGATTCCTAATAGATGGAGAAAGGTCTGGTGGCAAGAAAGGCTGCTTCTAGTAGGATGTCAAGTGTTTTCGCTCGACGATTCCATTTTTGGGTGGTTGGTTTGGCCCTTGTTCCTGTAACTCAAATCCTAGCCCGGTATATCCCATTTTAATCTTACAACATTGTGAACCTTACGCCTTTTTTACTCTTTGATCGAGGTTCTCGGCATTGAAAAATCTTCGTAAACTAAATCACACGTGTATATGTTGACATTTAAGAGATATACAGTCAAGAAAATCAAGGCTAATGGTGATATATATGCGGATTAGACACAAAAAAAAAATACTCAACTAATGGCTTCAATTTAAGGAATGTGTTTAGTGGTGGCATCAGATTCCTAGTTAATGGAGAAAGGTCTGGTGGCAAGAAAAGCTGCTTCTAGGAGGTTGTCAAGTGTTTTCGCTCGACGATTCCATTCTTGGGTGGTTGGTTTGGCCCTTGTTCCTGTAACTCGAATCCTAGCCCGGTATATCCCATTTTAATTTTACACCATTGTGAACCTTGCGCCTGTTTTACTCTCTGATCGAGGGTCTCAGCGTTGAAAAATATTCGTAAACTAAATCACACGTGTATATGTTGACATTTAAGAGATATACAGTCAAGAAAATCAAGGCTAATGGTGATATATATGCGGATTAGTCACAAAAAAAATACTCAACTAATGGCTTCAATTTTAGGAATGTGTTTAGTGGTGGCATCAGATTCCTAGTTAATGGAGAAAGGTCTGGTGGCAAGAAAAGCTGCTTCTAGGAGGTTGTCAAGTGTTTTCGCTCGACGATTCAATTCTTGGGTGGTTGGTTTGGCCCTAGTTCCTGTAACTCGAATCCAAGCCCGGTATATCCCATTTTAAGTTTACATCATTGTGAACCTTACGCCTTTTTTACTCTCTTATCGAGGTCCTCGGCATTGAAAAATCTTCGTAAACTAAATCACACGTGTATATGTTGATATTTAAGAGATATACAGTCAAGAAAACCAAGGGCAACAGTGATATATATGCGGATGAGACACCAAAAAAACACTCAACAAATGGCTACCAATTAAGGAATGTGTATAGTTACGGCATCAGATTCCTAATTGATGGAAAAAGGTCTGGTGGCAAGAAAAGCTGCTTCTAGGAGGTTGTCAAGTGTTTTCGCTCGACGATTCCATTCTTGGGTGGTTGGTTTGGCCCTTGTTCCTGTAACTCGAATCCTAGCCCGGTATATCCCATTTTAATTTTACACCATTGTGAACCGTACGCCTTTTTTACTCTCTGATTGAGGTTCTCGGCATTGAAAAATCATCGTAAACTAAATCACACGTGTATATGTTGACATTTAAGAGATAGACAGTCAAGAAAATCAAGGGCAATGGTGATATATATGCGGATTAGACACCAAAAAAAAACACTCAACAAATGGCTACAATTTAAGGAATGTGTATAGTGACGGCATCAGATTCCTAATAGATGGAGAAAGGTCTGGTGGCAAGAAAGGCTGCTTCTAGGAGGTTGTCAAGTGTTTTTGCTCGACGATTCCATTTTTGGGTGGTTGATTTGGCCCTTGTTCCTGTAACTCAAATCCTAGCCCGGTATATCCCATTTTAATCTTACACCATTGTGAACCTTACGCCTTTTTTACTCTCTGATCGAGGTTCTCGGCATTGAAATATCTTCGTAAACTAAATCACACGTGTATATGTTGACATTTAAGAGATATACAGTCAAGAAAATCAAGGCTAATGGTGATATATATGCGGATTAGACACAAAAAAAAACACTCAACTAATGGCTTCAATTTAAGGAATGTGTTTAGTGGTGGCATCAGATTCCTAGTTAATGGAGAAAGGTCTGGTGGCAAGAAAAGCTGCTTCTAGGAGGTTGTCAAGTGTTTTCGCTCGACGATTCCATTCTTGGGTGGTTGGTTTGGCCCTTGTTCCTGGCCCGGTATATCGCATTTTAAGTTTACACCACTGAGACCCTTACGCCTTTTTTACTCTCTGATCGAGGTTCTCGGTATTGAAAAATCTTCGTAAACTAAATCACACGTGTATATGTTGACATATAAGAGATATACAGTCAACCAAATCAAGGGTAATGGTGATATATATGCGGATTAGACTCCAAAAAAAAACACTCAACTAATGGCTAAAATTTAAGCAATGTGTTTAGTGGTGGCATCAGATTCCTTGTTGATGGATAAAGGTCTGGTGGCAAGAAAAGCTGCTTCTAGGAGGTTGTCAAGTGTTTTCGCTAGGCGATTCCATTCTTGGGTGGTTGGTTTGGCCCTTGTTCCTGTAACTCGAATCCTTGCCCGGTATATCACATTTTTATATTACACCATTGTAAACCTTACGCTGTTTTTACTCTCTGATCGAGGTCCGCGGCATTGAAAAATCTTCGTAAACTAAATCACACGGGTAAATGTTGATATTTAAGAGATATACAGTCATGAAAATCATGGGCAATGTTGATATATATGCGGATTAGACACCAAAAAAAACACTAAACAAATGTCTACAATTTAAGGAATGTGTTTAGTGACGGCATCAGATTCCTAATTGATGGAGAAAGGTCTGTTGGTAAGAAAAGCTGATTCTAGGAGGTTGTCCAGTGTTTTCGCTCGACGATTCCATTCTTGGGTGGTTGGTTTGTCCCTTATCCCTGTAACTCGAATCCTAGCCCGGTATATCCCATTTTAATTTTACAGTATTGTGAACCTTACGCCTTTTTTTACTCTGTGATCGAGGTTCTCGACATTGAAAAATCTTCGAAAACTAAATCACACGTGAATATGTTGACATTTAAGAGATATACAGTCAAGAAAATCGAGGGCAACGGTGATATATATGCGGATGAGACACCAAAACAACACTCAACAAATGGCTAGTATTTAAGGAATGTGTATAGTTACGGCATCAGATTCCTAATTGATGGAGAAAGGTCTGGTGGCAAGAAAAGCTGCTTCTTGGAGGTTGTCAAGTGTTTTCGCTCGACGATTCAATTCTTGGGTGGTTGGTTTGGCCCTTGTTCCTGTAACTCGAATCCTAGCCCGGTATATCCCATTTTAATTTTACACCATTGTGAATCGTACGCCTTTTTTACTCTCTGATTGAGGTTCTCGGCATTGAAAAATCATCGTAAACTAAATCACACGTGTATATGTTGACATTTAAGAGATAGACAGTCAAGAAAATCAAGGGCAATGGTGATATATATGCGGATTAGACACCAAAAAAAAAAAACACTAAACAAATGGCTACAATTTAAGGAATGTGTATAGTGACGGCATCAGATTCCTAATAGATGGAGAAAGGTCTGGTGGCAAGAAAGGCTGCTTCTAGTAGGTTGTCAAGTGTTTTCGCTCGACGATTCCATTTTTGGGTGGTTGGTTTGGCCCATGTTCCTGTAACTCAAATCCTAGCCCGGTATATCCCATTTTAATCTTACACCATTGTGAACCTTACGCCTTTTTTACTCTCTGATCGAGGTTCTCGGCATTGAAAAATCTTCGTAAACTAAATCACACGTGTATATGTTGACATTTAAGAGATATACAGTCAAGAAAATCAAGGCTAATGGTGATATATATGCGGATTAGACACAAAAAAAAATACTCAACTAATGGCTTCAATTTAAGGAATGTGTTTAGTGGTGGCATCAGATTCCTAGTTAATGGAGAAAGGTCTGGTGGCAAGAAAAGCTGCTTCTAGGAGGTTGTCAAGTGTTTTCGATCGACGATTCCATTCTTGGGTGGTTGGTTTGGCCCTTGTTCCTGTAACTCGAATCCTAGCCCGGTATATCCCATTTTAATTTTACATCATTGTGAACCTTACGCCTTTTTTACTCTCTGATCGAGGTCCTCGGCATTGAAAAATCTTCGTAAACTAAATCACACGTGTATATGTTGATATTTAAGAGATATACAGTCAAGAAAATCAAGGGCAACGGTGATATATATGCGGATTAGACACCAAAAAAACACTCAACAAATGGCTACTATTTAAGGAATGTGTATAGTTACGGCATCAGATTCCTAATTGATGGAAAAAGGTCTGGTGGCAAGAAAAGCTGCTTCTAGGAGGTTGTCAAGTGTTTTCGCTCGACGATTCCATTCTTGGGTGGTTGGTTTGGCCCTTGTTCCTGTAACTCGAATCCTAGCCCGGTATATCCCATTTTAATTTTACACCATTGTGAACCGTACGCCTTTTTTACTCTCTGATTGAGGTTCTCGGCATTGAAAAATCATCGTAAACTAAATCACACGTGTATATGTTGACATTTAAGAGATAGACAGTCAAGAAAATCAAGGGCAATGGTGATATATATGCGGATTACACACCAAAAAAAACACTCAACAAATGGCTACAATTTAAGGAATGTGTATAGTGACGGCATCAGATTCCTAATAGATGGAGAAAGGTCTGGTGGCAAGAAAGGCTGCTTCTAGGAGGTTGTCAAGTGTTTTCGCTAGACGATTCCATTTTTGGGTGGTTGGTTTGGCCCTTGTTCCTGTAACTCAAATCCTAGCCCGGTATATCCCATTTTAATCTTACACCATTGTGAACCTTACGCCTTTTTTACTCTCTGATCGAGGTTCTCGGCATTGAAAAATCATCATAAACTAAATCACACGTGTATATGTTGACATTTAAGAGATATACAGTCAAGAAAATCAAGGCTAATGGTGATATATATGCGGATTAGACACAAGAAAAAACACTCAACTAATGGCTTCAATTTAAGTAATGTATTTAGTGGTGTTATCAGATTCCTAGTTAATGGAGAAAGGTCTGGTGGCAAGAAAAGCTGCTTCTAGGAGGTTGTCAAGTGTTTTCGCTCGACGATTCCATTCTTGAGTGGTTGGTTTGGCCCTTGTTCCTGTAACTCGAATCCTAGCCCGGTATATCCCATTTTAATTTTACACCATTGTGAACCTTAAGCCTTTTTTACTCTCTGATCGAGGTTCTTGGCATTGAAAAATATTCGTAAACTAAATGACACGTGTATATGTTGATATTTAAGAGATATACAATCAAGAAAATCAAGGGCAATGGTGATACATATGCGGATTAGACACAAAAAAAACGCTCAACAAATGGGTACAATTTAAGGAATGTGTTTAGTGCCGACATCAGATTCTTAATTGATGGAGAAAGGTTTGGTGGTAAGAAAAGCTGCTTCTAGGAGGTCGTCAAGTGTTTTTGCTCGACGATTCCATTCTTGGGTGGTTGGTTAGGCCCTTGTTCCTGTATCTCGAATCCTAGCCCGGTATATCCCATTTTAATTTTACACCATTGTGAAACTTACGCCTTTTTTACTCTCTGATCATGGTTCTCGGCGTTGAAAAATCTTCGTAAACTAAATCACACGTGTATATGTTGATATTTAAGAGATATACAATCAAGAAAATCAAGGGCAATGGTGATATATATGCGGATTAGACACCAAAAAAAACACTCAACAAATGGCTACAATTTAAGGAATGTGTTTAGTGACGACATCAGATTCATAATTGACGGAGAAAGGTCTTGTGGCAGGAAACGCTGCTTCTAGGAGGTTGTCAAGTGTTTTCGCTCGACGATTCCATTCTTGGGTGGTTGGTTTGGCCCTTGTTCCTGTAACTCGAATCCTAGCCCGGTATATCCCATTTTAATTTTACATCATTGTGAACCGTACGCCTTTTTTACTCTCTGATCGAGGTCCTCGGCATTGAAAAATCTTCGTAAACTAAATCACACGTGTATAAGTTGATATTTAAGAGATATACAGTCAAGAAAATCATGGGCAATGGTGATATATATGCGGATTTGACACAAAAAAAACACGCAAAAAATGCCTACAATTTAAGGAATGTGTTTAGTGACGGCATAAGATTCCTAATTGATGGAGAAATGTTAGGTGGTAAGAAAAGCTGCCTCAAGGAGGTTGTCAAGTGTTTTCGCTCGACGATTTCATTCTTGGGTGGTTGGTTTGGGCCTTGTTCCTGTAACTCGAATCCTAGCCCGGTATATCCCATTTTAATTTTACACCATTGTGAACCTTACGCCTTTTTTACTTTCTGATTGAGGTTCTCGGCATTGAAAAATCATCGTAAACTAATATGTTGAAATTTAAGAGATATACTGTCAAGAAAAACAAGGGCAATGGTGATATATATAAGGATTAGACACAAAAAAAAAAAACTCAACAAATGGCTACAATTTAAGGAATGTGTTTAGTGACGGCATAAGATTCCTAATAGATGGAGAAAGGTCTGGTGGCAAGAAAAGCTGCTTCTAAGAGGTTGTCAAGTGTTTTCGCTCGACGATTCCATTCTTGGGTGGTTGGTTTGGGCCTTGTTCCTGGCCCGGTATATCCCATTTTAAGTTTACACCATTGTGACCCTTACGCCTTTTTTACTCTCTGATCCAGGTTCTCGGTATTGAAAAATCTTCGTAAACTAAATCACACGTGTATATGTTGACATTTAAGAGATATACAGTCAAGCAAATCAAGGGTAATGGTGATATATATGCGGATTAGACTCCAAAAAAAAAACACTCAACTAATGGCTAAAATTTTAGGAATGTGTTTAGTGGTGGCATCAGATTCCTTGTTGATGGAGAAAGGTCTGGTGGCAAGAAAAGCTGCTTCTAGGAGGTTGTCAAGTGTTTTCGCTAGACGATTCCATTCTTGGGTGGTTGGTTTGGCCCTTGTTCCTGTAACTCGAATCCTTGCCCGGTATATCACATTTTTATATTACACCATTGTAAACCTTACGCCTTTTTTTACTCTCTGATCGAGGTCCGCGGCATTGAAAAATCTTCGTAAACTAAATCACACGGGTGTATGTTGACATTTAAGAGATATACAGTCAAGCAAATCAAGGGTAATGGTGATATATATGCGGATTAGACTCCAAAAAAAACACTCAACTAATGGCTAAAATTTAAGGAATGTGTTTAGTGGTGGCATCAGATTCCTTGTTGATGGAGAACGGTCTGGTGGCAAGAAAAGCTGCTTCTAGGAGGTTGTCAAGTGTTTTCGCTAGACGATTCCATTCTTGGGTGGTTGGTTTGGCCCTTGTTCCTGTAACTCGAATCCTTGCCCGATATATCACATTTTTATATTACACCATTGCAAACCTTACGCCTTTTTTACTCTCTAATCGATGTCCTCGGCATTGAAAAATCTTCGTAAACTAAATCACACGTGTATATGTTGACATTTAAGAGATATACAGTCAAGAAAATCAAGGGCAATGGTGATATATATGCGGATTAGACACCAAAAAAAACACTCAACAAATGACTACAATTTAAGGAATGTGTATAGTGACAGCATCAGATTCCTAATTGATGGAGAAATGTATTCTGGTGGTAAGAAAAGTTGCTTCTAAGAGGTTGTCAAGTGTTTTCGCTCGACGATTCCATTCTTGGGTGGTTGGTTTGGCCCTTGTTCCAATAACTCGAATCCTAGCCCGGTATATCCCGTTTTAATTTTACACCATTGTGAACCTTACGCCGTCTTTACTCTCTGATCGAGGTTCTCGGCATTGAAAAATCTTCGTAAACTAAATCACACGTGTATATGTTGATATTTAAGAGATATACTGTCAAGAAAATCAACGGCAATGGTGATATATATGCGGAATAGACACAAAAAAAAACACTCAACAAATGGCTACAATTTAAGGAATTTGTTTCGTGACGGCATCAAATTCCAAATTGATGGAGAAATGTCTGGTGGTAAGAAAAGCTACTTCTAGGAGGTTGTCAAGTTTTTTCGCTCGATGATTCCATTCTTGGGTGGTTGGTTTGGCCCTTGTTCCTGTAACTCGAATCCTAGCCCGGTATATCCCATTTTAATTTTACACCATTGCGAACCTTACACCTTTTTTACTCTCTGATCGAGGTTCTCGGCATTGAAAAATCTTCGTAAACTAAATCACACGTGTATATGTTGATATTTAAGAGGTATACAGTCAAGAAAATTAAGGGCAATGGTGATATATATGCAGATTAGACACAAAAAAAAACACTCAACAAATGGCTACAATTTAAGGAATGTGTATAGTGACGGCATCAGATTCCTAATAGATGGAGAAAGGTCTGGTGGCAAGAAAGACTGCTTCTAGTAGGTTGTCATGTGTTTTCGCTCGACGATTCCATTTTTGGGTGGTTGGTTTGGCCCTTGTTCCTGTAACTCGAATCCTAGCCCGGTATATCCCATTTTAATCTTACACCATTGTGAACCTTACGCCTTTTTTACTCTCTGATCGAGGTTCTCGGCATTGAAAAATCTTCGGAAACTAAATCACACGTGTATATGTTGACATTTAAGAGATATACAGTCAAGAAAATCAAGGCTAATGGTGATATATGCGGATTAGACACAAAAAAAACACTCAACTAATGGCTTCAATTTAAGGAATGTGTTTAGTGGTGGCATCAGATTCCTAGTTGATGGAGAAAGGTCTGGTGGCAAGAAAAGCTGCTTCTAGGAGGTTGTAAAGTGTTTTTGCTCGACGATTCCATTTTTGGGTGGTTGGTTTGGCCCTTGTTCCTGTAACTCGAATCCTAGCCCGGTATATCCCATTTTAATCTTACACCATTGTGAACCTTACGCCTTTTTTACTCTCTGATCGAGGTTCTCGGCATTGAAAAATCTTCGTAAACTAAATCACACGTGTATATGTTGATATTTAAGAGATATACAGTCAAGAAAATCAAGGATAATGGTGATATATATGCGAATTTGACACAAAAAAAAAACACTCAACTAATGGCTTCAATTTAAGGAATGTGTTTAGTGGTGGCATCAGATTCCTATGTGATGGAGAAAGGTCTGGTGGCAAGAAAAACTGCTTCTAGGAGGTTGTCAAGTGTTTTCGCTCGACGATTCCATTCTTGGGTGGTTGGTTTGGCACTTGTTCGTGTAACTCGAATCCTAGCCCGGTATATCCCATTTGAATTTTACACCATTGCGAACCTTACACCTTTTTTACTCTCTGATCGAGGTTCTCGGCATTGAAAAATCTTCGTAAACTAAATCACACGTGTATATGTTGATATTTAAGAGGTATACAGTCAAGAAAATCAAGGACAATGGTGATATTTATGCGGATTAGACACCAAAAAAAAACACTCAACAAATGGCTACTATTTAAGGAATGTGTATAGTTACGGCATCAGATTCCTAATTGATGGAGAAAGGTCTGGTGGCAAGAAAATCTGCTTCTAGGAGGTTGTCAAGTGTTTTCGCTCGACGATTCCATTCTTGGGTGGTTGGTTTGGCCCTTGTTCCTGTAACTCGAATCCTAGCCCGGAATATCCCATTATAATCCTACACCATTGTGACCCTTACGCCTTTTTTACTCTCTGATCGAGGTTCTCGGCATTGAAAATTCTTCGTAAACTAAATCAGACGTGTATATGTTGACATTTAACAGATATACAGTCAAGAAAATCAAGGGCAATGGTGATATATATGCGGATTAGACACCAAAAAAACACTCAACAAATGGCTACAATTTAAGGAATGTGTATAATGACGGCATCAGATTCCTAATAGATGGAGAAAGGTCTGGTGGCAAGAAAGCCTGCTTCTAGGAGGGTGTCAAGTGTTTTCGCTCGACGATTCCATTTTTGGGTGGTTGGTTTGGCCCTTGTTCCTGTAACTCGAATCCTAGCCCGGTATATCCCATTTTAATCTTACACCATTGTGAACCTTACGCGTTTTTTACTCTCTGATAGAGGTTCTCAGCATTGAAAAATCTTCGTAAACTAAATCACACGTGTATATGTTGGCATTTAAGAGATATACAGTCAAGAAAATCAAGGCTAATGGTGATATATATGCGAATTAGACACAAAAAAAACACTCAACTAATGGCTTCAATTTAAGGAATGTGTTTAGTGGTGGCATCAGATTCCTATTTGATGGAGAACGGTCTGGTGGCAAGAAAAACTACTTCTAGGAGGTTGTCAAGTGTTTTCGCTCGACGATTCCATTCTTGGGTGGTTGGTTTGGCCCTTGTTCCTGTAACTCGAATCCTAGCCCGGTATATCTCATTTTAAATTTACACCATTGTGAATATTAAGCCTTTCTTACTCTCTGATCGAGGTTCTCGGCATTGAAAAATATTCGTAAACTAAATGACACGTGTATATGTTGATATTTAAGAGATATAGAGTCAAGAAAACCAAGGGCAATGGTGATATATATGCGGATTAGACACCAAAAAAAACACTCAACAAATGGCTACAATTTAAGGAATGTGTTTAGTGATGGCATCAGATTCCTAATTGATGGAGAAATGTCTGGTGGCAAGAAACGCTGCTTCTAGGAGGTTGTCAAGTGTTTTCGCTCGACGATTCCATTCTTGGGTGGTTGGTTTGGCCCTTGTTCCTGTAACTCGAATCCTAGCCCGGTATATCCCATTTTAATTTTACATCATTCTGAACCTTACGCCTTTTTTACTCTCTGATCGAGGTCCTCGGCATTGAAAAATCTTCGTAAACTAAATCACACGTGTATATGTTGATATTTAAGAGATATACAGTTAAGAAAATCATGGGCAATGGTGATATATATGCGGATTAGACACAAAAAACAACTCAACAAATGGCTACAATTTAAGGAATGTGTTTAGTTACGGCATCAGATTCCTAATTGATGGAGAAAGGTCAGGTGGTAAGAAAAGCTGCTTCGAGGAGGTTGTCAAGTGTTTTCGCTCGACGATTCCATTCTTGGGTGGTTGGTTTGGGCCTTGTTCCTGTAACTCGAATCCTAGCCCGGTATATCCCATTTTAATTTTCCACCATTGTGAACCTTATGCCTTTTTTACTTTCTGATTGAGGTGCTCGGCATTGAAAAATCATCATAAACTAAATCACATGTGTATATGTTGATATTTAAGAGATATATTGTCAAGAAAATCAAGGGCAATGGTGATATATATGCGGATTAGACACAAAAAAAAACTCAACAAATGGCTACAATTTAAGGAATGTGTTCAGTGATGGCATCAGATTCCTAATTGATGGAGAAAGGTCTGGTGGCAAGAAAAGATGCTTCTAGGAGGTTGTCAAGTGTTTTCGCACGACGATTCCATTCTTGGGTGGTTGGTTTGGCCCTTGTTCCTGTAACTCGAATCCTAGCCCGGTATATCCCATTTTAAGTTTACACCATTGTGAACCTTACGCCTTTTTTACTCTCTGATCGAGGTTCTCGGCATTGAAAAATCTTCGTAAACTAAATCACACGTGTATATGTTGACATTTAAGAGATATACAGTCAAGAAAATCAAGGCTAATGGTGATATATATGCGAATTAGACACAAAAAAAACACTCAACTAATGGCTTCAATTTAAGGAATGTGTTTAGTGGTGGCATCAGATTCCTATTTGATGGAGAACGGTCTGGTGGCAAGAAAAACTACTTCTAGGAGGTTGTCAAGTGTTTTCGCTCGACGATTCCATTCTTGGGTGGTTGGTTTGGCCCTTGTTCCTGTAACTCGAATCCTAGCCCGGTATATCTCATTTTAAATTTACACCATTGTGAATATTAAGCCTTTCTTACTCTCTGATCGAGGTTCTCGGCATTGAAAAATATTCGTAAACTAAATGACACGTGTATATGTTGATATTTAAGAGATATAGAGTCAAGAAAACCAAGGGCAATGGTGATATATATGCGGATTAGACACCAAAAAAAACACTCAACAAATGGCTACAATTTAAGGAATGTGTTTAGTGATGGCATCAGATTCCTAATTGATGGAGAAATGTCTGGTGGCAAGAAACGCTGCTTCTAGGAGGTTGTCAAGTGTTTTCGCTCGACGATTCCATTCTTGGGTGGTTGGTTTGGCCCTTGTTCCTATAACTCGAATCCTAGCGCGGTATATCCCATTTTAATTTTACACCATTGTGAACCTTACGCCTTTTTTACTCTCTGATCGAGGTTCTCGGCATTGAAAAATCTTTGTAAACTAAATCACATGTGTATATGTTGATATTTAAGAGATATACTATCAAGAAAATCAACGGCAATGGTGATATATATGCGAATTAGACACAAAAAAAACACTCAACAAATGGCTACAATTTAAGGAGTGTGTTTCGTGACGGCATCAAATTCCAAATTGATGGAGAAAGGTCTGGTGGGAAGAAAAGCTACTTCTAGGAGGTTGTCAAGTGTTTTCGCTCGATGATTCCAATCTTGGGTGGTTGGCTTGGCCCTTGTTCCTGTAACTCGAATCCTAGCCCGGTATATCCCATTTTAATTTTACACCATTGCGAACCTTACACCTTTTTTACTCTCTGATCGAGGTTCTCGGCATTGAAAAATCTTCGTAAACTAAATCACACGTGTATATGTTGATATTTAAGAGGTATACAGTCAAGAAAATTAAGGGCAATGGTGATATATATGCAGATTAGACACAAAAAAAAACACTCAACAAATGGCTACAATTTAAGGAATGTGTATAGTGACGGCATCAGATTCCTAATAGATGGAGAAAGGTCTGGTGGCAAGAAAGACTGCTTCTAGTAGGTTGTCATGTGTTTTCGCTCGACGATTCCATTTTTGGGTGGTTGGTTTGGCCCTTGTTCCTGTAACTCGAATCCTAGCCCGATATATCCCATTTTAATTTTACACCATTGCGAACCTTACGCCTTTTTTACTCTCTGATCGAGGTTCTCGGCATTGAAAAATCTTCGTAAACTAAATCACACGTGTATATGTTGTTATTTAAGAGGTATACAGTCAAGAAAATCAAGGGCAAAGGGGATATATATGCGGATTAGACAGCAAAAAAAAAACACTCAACAAATGACTACAATTTATGGAATGTGTTTAGGGATGCATCAGATTCCTAATTGATGGAAAAGGTCTGGTGGCAAGAAAAGTTGCTTCTAGGAGGTTGTCAAGTGTTTTCGCTTGACGATTCCATTCTTGGGTGGTTGGTTTGGCCCTTGTTCCTGTAACTCGAAACCTAGCCCGGTATATCCCATTTTAAATTTACACCATTGTGAACCTTACGCCTTTTTTACACTCTGATCGAGGTTCTCAGCATTGAAAAATATTCGTATACTAAATCACACGTGTATATGTTGACATTTAAGAGATATACAGTCAAGAAAATCAAGGGCAATGGTGATATATATGCGGATTACACACCAAAAAAAACGCTCATTAAATGGCTACAATTTAAGGAATATGTATAGTGACGGCATCAAATTCCTAATTGATGGAGAAAGGTCTGGTGGCAAGAAAAGCTGCTTCTAGGAGGTTGGTAAGTGTTTTCGCTTGACAATTCCATTCTTGGGTGGTTGGTGACGTGATGTCGCTGTCACAATCAAATTTAATCCAATTACTACTAAATAGATAGCGGTAAGTGGGTATCGAACACAGGGAGTTTGTGGAATGTGTGTTATTTGAAGATTTATCTAAGTTACCTAAAGTTAAACTAATTGCAAGAAAGGTAAAATTCAAGAGTTGGTTTGATTGGATTGGTTTTAAAAACTAAGAATACTAATTAATTTGCGAAATGAAAGTTGAGTTTGTAAACAATTTGCAGACGAATGACCATCCTAAGTTTCTGGTTTGCTTCAACAATTGTGCTATCATCCACTAGAAAGAACTACATAGACATAGTTCGTGTGTAATTACTTATTGTGATAAAAGGGAACGAAGTACTCAGATTCCTAGAATGTGAGGTTATTACCCGATGACCAATCAACCCTTACCCAATCCTAATTCTACCCATGATATCTCGATTGCCAACGGCACCAAGAACGTATGGTTTCAAACTAGAATATCATAAGAATCAACAATTTACAAATAAGCAATCACACACCATGATAAACAAGACATAGATAGAGTTTACCATTCTAGAAATATGGAAGAAAAACACAATTGTTTCATACAAACCTTCAACCTAGGATGACCATAAAGAACCTAGCCACTCATGTCTTGGACAAACATCATGATAATAGTTTCAATGTTCAAGAGAATCAAAAACATAAAACCAGAAATTAACAAGTGTTCTCCTACTCCAAAAACTCTCCAAGTTGCTCCCAATTTCGAGTCCCCAATGATTCGTCCCGTCGAAGATGACCGATCCAGGTGTTGTGTAACCGAAAACAAGTGAAAGACCTCTTAAAACTTCATAAAAAACATTAAATGCGATAGTTACATATCCCTTTCCAGTCGGTGCCAACCAAAGAAAATATGCCGTCAGAAGTATGCATGAATGGAGTCCAAGCCCACATGCTCGGCCCACTTCTGATGATGATTTGTTTGACTTTGTTGTCGGCCCAATATGACTCCATAACTGCACGTGATGTTGTCAACCCAATCCAACAAATTCAAAAAGTCCAAAAGAGAAGCCCACGTGAATTGACAGTTCGATTGTTGTCTCCAAGGTCTACTTTTGATGTTTATTAATGTTGTTGTTGACTTTATATAATGCTCCAACTCACCTCCCTTCACGTGATATCTTGCACCTTGTCTTCGTAGCCTCTTTCAAGAATCTTGATGATGATGTTTAAAATTAATTACCTCCACATGATTTTCTGTTCCATTATGATGATTGATATTGTTGACTAAAAAAAAACTCACCAACAGAAACCTATGGCTGCGTGTATATTTTGTTCATCCCAAGGATTTGTGTGTCTATGTGCATTGACTTTAGGGTACCAAACCCTTCAATAAAAAATCATTAATACATCATGCTCATTCTACCTTTACATCACTACCGTAGGCTACGGTTAAGATCATAGCTTACGGTCCAATGTTGCTGGAAACATCAGTTTGTGCAAACCGTACTCCACGGTGAAGACCGTATGCTCCATTGTTTTTATTGCAACTTTCAACTAATGACCAAACAACCCCTAAACTTCGTTCTTGTATGTTCCTTGTGCATTCGAGCCCTCTCTCAAATTTCCAAGTTATATTTTTCGACCCTAACAAGTCCCGAATGATGTAAGATATCGTGATAAACATCCTTCCTTGTCTTGTTTCATCACTAAACTCTCTAACTTCACCAAATTACGCGATTGACCTGCAAAACCACAAACATTCGTAGTTACTATATTCACGATACATAACCGTGTAAAATACGGGATATGCACGTATTTAGCTCATTTAAGGGTTGTCCTACGGACCACCCGTCACATCCCCACACTTACCCGTTGCTTGTCCCAAGCAACCGATTCAAAAACTATTCACAACCATAGCGATCAATTATGCAAACCAAGCAAAAATGTGTTGTCCTTTTACTAACTTTCAATCATACCACAAGACACACCCCTCACAGAAATCTCTCGGTAACAAGAATTATTAGCATAATGCTAAACCACTCAATGCGTGTGTGTGTTTGTGTGACAATAAGCTTGTATAAAAATCAAGTCTCCTCCTATTGAGTATTTAGCATGCTTATGAATCAAAAGGACTTACGGGTTCTAACGGGGCTAGGTGCAAAGGTAGGAAAATTTTGGAATATATATGCGAGAGCTAATTGATTTGACCCGATTTTTATTTCTACTACAAAACAAAGCAAACATCAATTATATACACAACTTCTTCAACATTCTCAACTACTATTGCAACTAAATACATTTTTTTCATATTTTTCTCTTTCTCTTTTTTTTGTTTTTTTCATTTTTTCTTTTTTTCATAACACATCAAACTCAACAATATATACAAGAACATCAATACTACATACTAAATCTCTTAAACCGGGTCATCTCAATAGGTAAAATTTTGTAGGAAGTAAGTTTGGGTCACAACCGAATGGTATAAGGCTCAAACATGGCTTTCTAAAGACCAAACCCCCACCCTCATAATACCAAGCTCATATATGTAACGTATGAGGTCCAACCCCTAATTCCCACACTCTCACACATCTAGACGAGGCTACCTAAAAGTCCCCTATCATTTTCAAAAGCATGCTAACTCTAGGATTTAACAAGAATTCATACACAAGTTCTAGTAACACAATACACACACCGCCACTCAAAACAAAGAAATATCTATAATAATCATATGTGGCTCAAACACTCACTAAGAAATGACTAGGAATGGGTATCGGTGTGTCAAGTGGAACAATATCAAGTTTTCAAATTTTGACAATTTTCGCTTGGCTTCACAAATTTTTTTAAAATTCTCAAAAAAATTCCCCTCATCCCCACACTTGGGATACATTGTCCCAATGTATGGTTTTGAGGGAAAGATCGCTTCTAACCAACAACATTAGCTTTCGCTAATACTCTCAAATCCCAAATTTCTTTTTTTATATATATATTTTTTTTAATTTTTTTTAACAACTAATACCAATATTTTAATACTAAAAAACATAACAAGACTAAGGAAAGAGTACATTGACCTGGTGAAGTTTGACACAACAGATGTTGTAGATAATCCGACTTCCTATCATCACCTTCACACAACTCTCTGCACATCTTCCCCACACTTATCTAAAAACACCTTGGGTTGCCTCCCAAGCAGCGCTAAAGTTTAGGTGGTCTCAATGCACATTTACCTTTTTCGTTGCTGATGTAAGCACGGTGTTTGATTCTTCTATTGTGTGTGTGCTTTGTCACGTCCCATCTTTCTTTGCAAAATTATTTAAATCCACATTTTCCTACCGAATTTCCAACAAATGCTCGGTAGTTTACTCTCCACTTCACTACTTCGTTTCATGTGCCCAACAAATCCAAACTCTCCCATAAACATAACTTATGAATGAAATCTCCCACATCATGAAGTGCCACCTTCCTAGTTTCTAAACATGCATCCTTAACACTCTTGGTTTCCATAAACACCACAGTCGGAGAGTTGTAATCAACTTTGATTGGTTCATCAAGTAAAAGGCCCTCAACTTTGCTCTCCATAGGTGGTTCCTCCACAATAATTTCAATTGTATATTCCTCATTTGGCCCTAATAATTCAGTTTCAAGTTCGGGAGGACTCACAACCTTTTCTTCTACATCACCCATAGGTGTCATTTGTTCAATCTGCACATATATCCAGTGTTGTTTTGCTTGACGTTTTTCCAATATCGACGTCCCTGGCCTCATCTCTTTCACCTCTTTTGGTAACAAATCATATTTCCATTCCAAAAGTTCTACTCGTTCTTCCATTGACAAATGAGGTTTTGTTAATTCTTTTTCAACATGAACCATGTGTCTCTTTCTCATCATCTCGTCAAGACTTTCAGATTTATGTGACTGATAGTGCAAAGTAGGCTGTTGAGTTACACATTCATAACCATACTGCTCAAATGTATACGGAGCATGATAATAGTCTTGATCGTACATCTGAGGGCCTTCATATGAAAGTTGGGAATATTCATCATAATAATCACCGTAATCGTACTCCTCTTGGTAACTCATTTCCGGATCAAATGCCAAAGGTGATAACTTGTGGGAGCTCCTAGTACGCATGCACCTGTCAATACCTGCACACTAACACACCCAGCGTAAACCGGAAAAATAACAAACTTAAAAAGAAAGAAAATAACACACATTGCGCACTACTCCCCGGCAACGGCGCAAAAATTTGACGTGATGTCGCGGGCACAATCAAATTTAATCCAATTACTACTAAATAGATAGCGGTAAGTGGGTATCGAACACAGGGAGTTTGTGGAATGTGTGTTATTTGAAGATTTATCTAAGTTACCTAAAATTAAACAAATTGCAAGAAAAGTAAAATTCAAGAGTTGGTTTGATTGGATTGGTTTTAAAAACTAAGAATACTAATTAATTTGCGAAATGAAAGTTTAGTTTGTAAACAATTTGGAGACGAATGACCATCCTAAGTTTCCGGTTTGCTTCAACAATTGTGCTATCATCCACTAGAAAGAACTACATAGACATAGTTCGTGTGTAATTACTTATTGTGATAAAAGGGAACGCAGTACTCAGATTCCTAGAACGTGAGGTTATTACCCGATGACCAATCAACCCTTACCCAATCCTAATTCTACCCATTATATCTCGATTGCCAACGGCACCAAGAACGTATGGTTTCAAACTAGAATATCATAAGAATCAACAATTTACAAATAAGCAATCACACACCATGATAAACAAGACATAGATAGAGTTTACCATTCTAGAAATATGGAAGCAAAACACAATTGTTTCATACAAACCTTCAACCTAGGACGACCATAAAGAACCTAGCCACTCATGGCTTGGACAAACATCATGATAATAGTTTCAATGTTCAAGAGAATAAAAAACATAAAACAAGAAATTAACAAGTGTTCTCCTACTCCAAAAACTCTCCAAGTTGCTCCCAATTTCGAGTCCCCAATGATTCGTCCCGTCGAAGATGACCGATCCAGGTGTTGTGTAACCGAAAACAAGTGAAAGACCTCTTAAAACTTCATCAAAAAACATTAAATGAGATAGTTACATATCCCTTTCCAGTCGGTGCCAACCAAAGAAAATATGCCGTCAGAAGTATGCATGAATGGAGTCCAAGCCCACATGCTCGGCCCACTTCTGATGATGATTTGTTTGACTTTGTTGTCGGCCCAATATGACTCCATAAGTGCACGTGATGTTGTCAACCCAATCCAACAAATTCAAAAAGTTCAAAAGAGAAGCCCACGTGAATTGACAGTTCGATTGTTGTCTCCAAGGTCTGCTTTTATGTTTATTAATGTTGTTGTTGACTTTATATAATGCTCCAACTCACCTCCCATCACGTGATATTTGGCACCTTGTCTTCGTAGCCTCTTTCAAGAATCATGATGATGATGTTTAAAATTAATTACCTCCACATGATTTTCTGTTCCATTATGATGATTGATATTGTTGACTAAAAAAAAACTCACCAACAGAAACCTATGGCTGCATGTATATTTTGTTCATCCCAAGGATTTGTGTGTCTATGTGCATTGACTTTAGGGTACCAAACCCTACAATAAAAAAATCATTAATACATCATGCTCATGCTACCTTTACATCACTACCGTAGGCTACGGTTAAGATCGTAGCTTACGGTCAACAACCCCTAAACTTCGTTCTTGTATGTTCCTTGTGCATTCGAGCCCTCTCTCAAATTTCCAAGTTATATTTTTCGACCCTAACACGTCCCGAATGATGTAAGATATCGTGATAAACATCCTTGCTTGTCTTGTTTCATCACTAAACTCTCTAACTTCACCAAATTACGCGATTGATCTGCAAAACCCCAAACATTCGCAGTTACTATATTCACGATACATAACCGTGTAAATATATGGGATATGCGCGTATTTAGCTCATTTAAGGGTTGTCCTACGGACTACCCGTCAGTTGGTTTGGCCCTTGTTCCTGTAACTCGAATCCTAGCCCAGTATATCCCATTTTAATCTTACACCATTGTGAACCTTACGCCTTTTTTACTTTCTGATTGAGGTGCTCGGCATTGAAAAATCATCGTAAACTAAATCACACGTGTATATGTTGATATCTAAGAGATATACAGTCAAGAAAATCAAGGGCAATGGTGATATATATGCGGATTAGACACCAAAAAAACACTCAACAAATGACTATAATTTAAGGAATGTGTTTAGGGACGACATCAGATTCCTAATTGATGGAGAAAGGTCTGGTGGCAAGAAAAGCTGCTTCTAGGAGGTTGTTAAGTGTTTTCGCTCGATTATTCCATTCCTGGGTGGTTGGTTTGGCCCTTGTTCCTGTAACTCGAATCCTATCCCGGTATACCCCATTTTAATTTTACACCATTGTGAACCTTACGCCTTTTTTACTCTCTGATCGAGGTTCTTGGCATTGAAAAATCTTTATAAACTAAATCACACGTGTATATGTTGATATTTATGAGATACACAGTCAAGAAAATCAAGGGCAATGGTGATATATATGCGGATTTGACACCAAAAAAAAACACTCAACAAATGGCTACAATTATTGGAATGTGTTTAGTGACGGCATCAGATTCCTATTCCTATTTGACGGAGAAAGGTCTTGGGGCAAGAAAAGTTGCTTCTAGGAGGTTGTCAAGTGTTTTCGCTCGACGATTCCATTCTTGGGTGGTTTTTTTTGGCCCTTGTTCCTGTAACTCGAATCCTAACCCGGTATATCCCATTTTAAGTTTACACCATTGTGAACCTTACGCCTTTTTTACTCTTTGCTCAAGGTTCTCGGCATTGAAAAATCTTCGTAAACTAAATCACACGTGTATATGTTGATATTTAAGAGATATACAGTCAAGAAAATCAAGGGCAATGGTGATATATATGCGGATTAGACGACAAAAAAAACACTAAACAAATGTCTACAATTTAAGGAATGTGTTTAGTGACGGCATCAGATTCCTAATTGATGGAGAAAGGTCTGGTGCTAAGAAAAGTGCTTCTAGGAGGTTGTCAAGTGCTTTCGCTCGACGATTCCATTCTTGGGTGGTTGGTTTGGCCCTTGTTCCGGTAACTCGAATCCTAGCCCGGTATATCCCATTTTAAATTTACACCATTGTGAACCTTACGCCTTTTTTACTCTTTGATCGAGGTTCTCGGCATTGAAAAATCTTCGTAAACTAAATCACACGTGTATATGTTGACATTTAAGAGATATACAGTCAAGAAAATCAAGGGCAATGGTGATATATATGCGGATTAGACGCCAAAAAAAACACTAAACAAATGTCTACAATTTAAGGAATGTGTTTAGTGACGGCATCAGATTCCTAATTGATGGAGAAAGGTCTGGTGCTAAGAAAAGCTGCTTCTAGGAGGTTGTCAAGTGCTTTCGCTCGACGATTCCATTCTTGGGTGGTTGGTTTGGCCGTTGTTCCGGTAACTCGAATCCTAGCCAGGTATATCCCATTTTAAATTTACACCATTGTGAACCTTACGCCTTTTTTTACACTCTGGTCGAGGTTCTCGGCATTGAAAAATATTCGTATGCTAAATCACACGTGTATATGTTGACATTTAAGAGATATACAGTCAAAAAAATCAAGGGCAATGGTGATATATATGCGGATTACACACCAAAAAAAACACTCATTAAATGGCAAGAATTTAAGGAATGTGTATAGTGACGACATCAAATTCTTAATTGAATGAGAAAGGTCTGGTGGCAAGAAAAGCTGCTTCTAGGAGGTTGTCAAGTGTTTTCGCTCGACAATTCCATTCTTGGGTGGTTGGTTTGGCCCTTGTTCCTGTAACTCGAATCCTATCCCAGTATATCCCATTTTAATCTTACACCATTGTGAACCTTACGCCTTTTTTACTCTCTGATCGAGGTTCTCGGCAATGAAAAATCTTCGTAAACTAAATCACACGTGTATATGTTGATATTTAAGAGATATACAGTCAAGAAAATCAAGGGCAATGGTGATATATATGCGGATTAGACACAAAAAAACACTCAATAAATGGCTACAATTTAAGGAATGTGTTTAGTGACGGCATCAGATTCCTAATTGATGGAGAAAGGTCTGGTGGTAAGAAAAGCTACTTCTAGGAGGTTGTCAAGTGTTTTCGCTCGACGATTCCATTCTTGGGTGGTTGGTTTGGCCCTTATTCCTGTAACTCGAATCCTAGCCCGTTATATCCCATTTTTATTTTACACCATTGTGAAACTAACTCCTTTTTTACTCTCTGATCGAGGTTCTCGGAATTGAAAAATCTTCGTAAACTAAATCACACGTGTATATGTTAATATTTAAGAGATATATACAGTCAAGAAAATCATGGGAAATGGTGATATATATGCGAATTAGACACAAAAAAAAACACTCAACAAATGGCTACAATTTAAGGAATGTGTTTAGTGACAACATCAGATTACAAATTGATGGAGAAAGGTCTGGTGGTAAGAAAAGCTACTTCTAGGAGGTTGTCAAGTGTTTTCGCTCGACGATTCCATTCTTGTGTGGTTGGTTTGGCCTTTGTTCCTGTAACTCGAATTCTAGCCCGGAATATCCCATTTTAATTTTACACCATTGTGAACCTTACGCCTTTTTTACACTCTGATTGAGGTTCTCGGCATTGAAAAATCTTTGTAAACTTAATCATACGTGTATATGTTGATATTTAAGAGAGATACAGTCAAGAAAATCAAGGGCAATGGTGATATATATGCGGATTAGACACAAAAAAAAAACACTCAACAAATGGCTACAATTTAAGGAATGTGTTTAGGGACGGCATCAGATTCCTAATTGATGGAGAAAGGTCTGGTGGTAAGATAAACTGTTTCTAGGAGGTTGTCAAGTGTTTTCGCTCGACGATTCCATTCTTGGGTGGTTGGTTTGGCCCTTGTTCCTGTAACTCAAATCCTAGCCAGGTATATCCCATTTTTATTTTACACCATTGTGAAACTAACTCCTTTTTTACTCTCTGATCGAGGTTCTCGACATTGAAAAATCTTCGTAAACTAAATCACACGTGTATATGTTAATATTTAAGAGATATATACAGTCAAGAAAATCAAGGGCAATGGTGATATATATGCGGATTAGACAAAAAAAAAACACTCAACAAATGGCTACAATTTAAGGAATGTGTTTAGTGACAGCATCAGATTCCAAATTGATGAAGAAAGGTCTGGTGGTAAGAAATGCTACGTCTAGGAGGTTGTCAAGTGTTTTCGCTCGACGATTCCATTCTTGTGTGGTTGGTTTGGCCTTTGTTCCTGTAACTCGAATCCTAGCCCGATATATCCCATTTTAATTTTACACCATTGTGAACCTTACGCCTTTTTTACTGTCTGATCGAGGTTCTTGGCATTGAAAAATCATCGTAAACTAAATCATACGTGTATATGTTGATATTTAAGAGATATACAGTCAAGAAAATCAAGGGCAATTGTGATATATATGCGGATTAGACACAAAAAAAACACTCAACAAATGGTTACAATTTAAGGAATGTGTTTAGGGATGGCATCAGATTCCTAATTGATGGAGAAAGGTCTGGTGGCAAGAAAGGCTGCTTCTAGGAGGTTGTCAAGTGTTTTTGCTCTATGATTCCATTCCTTGGTGGTTGGTTTGGCCCTTGTTCCTGTAACTCGAATCTTTGCCCCGTATATCCCATTTTAATTTTACACCATTGTGAACCTTACGCCTTTTTTACTCTCTGATCGAGGTTCTCGGCATTGAAAAATCTTCGTAAACTAAATCACACGTGTATATGTTAATATTTAAGAGATATACAGTCAAGAAAATCAAGGGCAATGGTGATATATATGCGGATTAGACACAAAAAAAAAACACTCATCAAATGGCTACAATTTAAGGAATGTATTTAGTCACGGCATCAGATTCCTAATTGATGGAGAAAGGTCTGGTGGTAAGAAAAGCTACTTCTAGGAGGTTGTCAAGTGTTTTCGCTCGACGATTCCATTCCTGGGTGCTTGGTTTGGCCCTTGATCCTGTAACTCGAATCCTAGCCCGGTATATCCCATTTTAATTTTACACCATTGGGAACCTTACGCCTTTTTTACTCTCTGTTCGATGTTCTCGGCATTGAAAAATCTACGTAAACTAAATCACACGTGTATATGTTGATATTTAAGAGATATACAGTCAAGAAAATCAAGGGCAATGGTGATATATATGCGGATTAGACACAAAAAAAAACACTCAACAAATGGCTACAATTTAAGGAATATGTTTAGTGACTGCATCAGATTCCTAATTGATGGAGAAAGGACTGGTGGTAAGAAAAGCTGCTTCTAGGAGGTTGTCAAGTGTTTTCGCTCGACGATTCCATTCCTGGGTGCTTGGTTTGGCCCTTGTTCCTGTAACTCGAATCCTAGCCCGGTATATCCCATTTTAATTTTACACCATTGTGAACCTTACGCCTTTTTTACTCTCTGATCGATGTTCTCGGCATTGAAAAATCTACGTAAACTAAATCACACGTGTATATGTTGATATTTAAGAGATATACAGTCAAGAAAATCAAGGGAAATGGTGATATATATGCGGATTAGACACAAAAAAAAAAAAAAACACTCAACAAATGGCTACAATTTAAGGAATGCGTTTAGTGACGGCATCAGATTCCTAATTGATGGAGAAAGGTCTGGTGGTAAGAAAAGCTGCTTCTAGGAGGTTGTTAAGTGTTTCGCTCGACTATTCCATTCTTGGGTGCTTGGTTTGGCCCTTGTTCCTGTAACTTGAATCCTAGCCCGGTATATCCCATTTTAATTTTACATCATTGTGAACCTTACGCCTTTTTTACTCTCTGATCGAGGTTTTCGACATTGAAAAATCTTTGTAAACTAAATCACACGTGTATATGTTGATATTTAAGAGATATACAGTCAAGAAAATCAAGGGCAATGGTGATATATATGCGGATTAGACACAAAAAAAACACTCAACAAATGGCTACAATTTAAGGAATGTGTTTAGTGACGGCATCAGATTCTTAATTGATGGAGAAAGGTCTGGTGGTAAGAAAAGCTGCTTCTAGGAGGTTGTCAAGTGTTTTCGCTCGACGATTCCATTCTTGGGTGGTTGGTTTGGCCCTTGTTCCTGTAACTCGAATCCTAGCCCGCTATATCTCATTTTAATTTTACACCATTGTGAACCTTACGCCTTTATTACTCTCTGATCGAGGTTCTCGGCATTGAAAAATCTTCGTAAACTAAATCACACGTGTATATGTTGACATTTAAGAGATATACAGTCAAGAAAATCAATGGCAATGGTGATATATATGCGGATTAGACACAAAAAAAAAACACTCAACAAATGGCTACAATTTAAGGAATGCGTTTAGTGACGGCATCAGATTCCTAATTGATGGAGAAAGGTCTGGTGGTAAGATAAACTGTTTCTAGGAGGTTGTCAAGTGTTTCGCTCGACTATTCCATTCTTGGGTGCTTGGTTTGGCCCTTGTTCCTGTAACTTGAATCCTAGCCCGGTATATCCCATTTTAATTTTACATCATTGTGAACCTTACGCCTTTTTTACTCTCTGATCGAGGTTTTCGACATTGAAAAATCTTTGTAAACTAAATCACACGTGTATATGTTGATATTTAAGAGATATACAGTCAAGAAAATCAAGGGCAATGGTGATATATATGCGGATTAGACACAAAAAAACACTCAACAAATGGCTACAATTTAAGGAATATGTTTAGTGACGGCATCAGATTCCTAATTGATGGAGAAAGGACTGGTGGTAAGAAAAGCTGCTTCTAGGAGGTTGTCAAGTGTTTTCGCTCGACGATTCCATTCCTGGGTGCTTGGTTTGGCCCTTGTTCCTGTAACTCGAATCCTAGCCCGGTATATCCCATTTTAATTTTACACCATTGTGAACCTAACTCCTTTTTTACTCTCTGATCGAGGTTCTCGGAATTGAAAAATCTTCGTAAACTAAATCACACGTGTATATGTTAATATTTAAGAGATATATACAGTCAAGAAAATCAAGGGAAATGGTGATATATATGCGAATTAGACACAAAAAAAAAACACTCAACAAATGGCTACAATTTAAGGAATGTGTTTAGTGACAACATCAGATTACAAATTGATGGAGAAAGGTCTGGTGGTAAGAAAAGCTACTTCTAGGAGGTTGTCAAGTGTTTTCGCTCGACGATTCCATTCTTGGGTGGTTGGTTTGGCCTTTGTTCCTGTAACTCGAATTCTAGCCCGGAATATCCCATTTTAATTTTACACCATTGTGAACCTTACGCCTTTTTTACACTCTGATTGAGGTTCTCGGCATTGAAAAATCTTTGTAACCTTAATCATACGTGTATATGTTGATATTTAAGAGAGATACAGTCAAGAAAATCAAGGGCAATGGTGATATATATGCGGATTAGAGACAAAAAAAAACACTCAACAAATGGCTACAATTTAAGGAATGTGTTTAGGGACGGCATAAGATTCCTAATTGATGGAGAAAGGTCTGGTGGTAAGATAAACTGTTTCTAGGAGGTTGTCAAGTGTTTTCGCTCGACGATTCCATTCTTGGGTGGCTGGTTTGGCCCTTGTTCCTGTAACTCAAATCCTAGCCAGGTATATCCCATTTTAATTTTACACCATTGTGAACCTAACTCCTTTTTTACTCTCTGATCGAGGTTCTCGACATTGAAAAATCTTCGTAAACTAAATCACACGTGTATATGTTAATATTTAAGAGATATATACAGTCAAGAAAATCAAGGGCAATGGTGATATATATGCGGATTAGACAAAAAAAAACACTCAACAAATGGCTACAATTTAAGGAATGTGTTTAGTGACCGCATCAGATTCCAAATTGATGAAGAAAGGTCTGGTGGTAAGAAATGCTACGTCTAGGAGGTTGTCAAGTGTTTTCGCTCGACGATTCCATTCTTGTGTGGTTGGTTTGGCCTTTGTTCCTGTAACTCGAATCCTAGCCCGATATATCCCATTTTAATTTTACACAATTGTGAACCTTACGCCTTTTTTACTGTCTGATCGAGGTTCTCGGCATTGAAAAAACATCGTAAACTAAATCATACGTGTATATGTTGATATTTAAGAGATATACAGTCAAGAAAATCAAGGGCAATTGTGATATATATGCGGATTAGACACAAAAAAAACACTCAACAAATGGTTACAATTTAAGGAATGTGTTTAGGGATGGCATCAGATTCCTAATTGATGGAGAAAGGTCTGGTGGCAAGAAAGGCTGCTTCTAGGAGGTTGTCAAGTGTTTTTGCTCTATGATTCCATTCCTTAGTGGTTGGTTTGGCCCTTGTTCCTGTAACTCGAATCTTTGCCCCGTATATCCCATTTTAATTTTACACCATTGTGAACCTTACGCCTTTTTTACTCTCTGATCGAGGTTCTCGGCATTGAAAAATCTTCGTAAACTAAATCACACGTGTATATGTTAATATTTAAGAGATATACAGTCAAGAAAATCAAGGGCAATGGTGATATATATGCGGATTAGACACAAAAAAAAAACACTCATCAAATGGCTACAATTTAAGGAATGTATTTAGTCACGGCATCAGATTCCTAATTGATGGAGAAAGGTCTGGTGGTAAGAAAAGCTACTTCTAGGAGGTTGTCAAGTGTTTTCGCTCGACGATTCCATTCCTGGGTGCTTGGTTTGGCCCTTGTTCCTGTAACTCGAATCCTAGCCCGGTATATCCCATTTTAATTTTACACCATTGGGAACCTTACGCCTTTTTTACTCTCTGGTCGATGTTCTCGGCATTGAAAAATCTACGTAAACTAAATCACACGTGTATATGTTGATATTTAAGAGATATACAGTCAAGAAAATCAAGGGAAATGGTTATATATATGCGGATTAGACACAAAAAAAAAAACACTCAACAAATGGCTACAATTTAAGGAATGCGTTTAGTGACGGCATCAGATTCCTAATTGATGGAGAAAGGTCTGGTGGTAAGAAAAGCTGCTTCTAGGAGGTTGTTAAGTGTTTCGCTCGACTATTCCATTCTTGGATGCTTGGTTTGGCCCTTGTTCCTGTAACTTGAATCCTAGCCCGGTATATCTCATTTTAATTTTACACCATTGTGAACCTTACGCCTTTTTTACTCTCTGATCGATGTTCTCGGCATTGAAAAATCTACGTAAACTAAATCACACGTGTATATGTTGATATTTAAGAGATATACAGTCAAGAAAATCAAGGGAAATGGTTATATATATGCGGATTAGACACAAAAAAAACACTCAACAAATGGCTACAATTTAAGGAATGCGTTTAGTGACGACATCAGATTCCTAATTGATGGAGAAAGGTCTGGTGGTAAGAAAAGCTGCTTCTAGGAGGTTGTTAAGTGTTTCGCTCGACTATTCCATTCTTGGATGCTTGGTTTGGCCCTTGTTCCTCTAACTTGAATCCTAGCCCGGTATATCTCATTTTAATTTTACATCATTGTGAAACTTACGCCTTTTTTACTCTCTGATCGAGGTTTTCGACATTGAAAAATCTTTGTAAACTAAATCACACGTGTATATGTTAATATTTAAGAGATATACAGTCAAGAAAAAATCAAGGGCAATGGTGATATATATGCGGATTAGACACAAAAAAAAAACACTCATCAAATGGCTACAATTTAAGGAATGTGTTTAGCCACGGCATCATATTCCTAATTGATGGAGAAAGGTCTGGTGGTAAGAAAAGCTGCTTCTAGGAGGTTGTCAAGTGTTTTCGCTCGACGATTCCATTCCTGGGTGCTTGGTTTGGCCCTTGTTCCTGTAACTCGAATCCTAGCCCGGTATATCCCATTTTAATTTTACACCATTGTGAACCTTACGCCTTTTTTACTCTCTGATCGATGTTCTCGGCATTGAAAAATCTACGTAAATTAAATCACACGTGTATATGTTGATATTTAAGAGATATACAGTCAAGAAAATCAAGGGAAATGGTGATATATATGCGGATTAGACACAAAAAAAAAAACACTCAACAAATGGCTACAATTTAAGGAATGCGTTTAGTGACGGCATCAGATTCCTAATTGATGGAGAAAGGTCTGGTGGTAAGAAAAGCTGCTTCTAGGAGGTTGTTAAGTGTTTCGCTCGACTATTCCATTCTTGGGTGCTTGGTTTGGCCCTTGTTCCTGTAACTTGAATCCTAGCCCGGTATATCCCATTTTAATTTTACATCATTGTGAACCTTACGCCTTTTTTACTCTCTGATCGAGGTTTTCGACATTGAAAAATCTTTGTAAACTAAATCACACGTGTATATGTTGATATTTAAGAGATATACAGTCAAGAAAATCAAGGGCAATGGTGATATATATGCGGATTAGACACAAAAAAAAACACTCAACAAATGGCTACAATTTAAGGAATATGTTTAGTGACGGCATCAGATTCCTAATTGATGGAGAAAGGACTGGTGGTAAGAAAAGCTGCTTCTAGGAGGTTGTCAAGTGTTTTCGCTCGACGATTCCATTCCTGGGTGCTTGGTTTGGCCCTTGTTCCTGTAACTCGAATCCTAGCCCGGTATATCCCATTTTAATTTTACACCATTGTGAACCTTACGCCTTTTTTACTCTCTGATCGATGTTCTCGGCATTGAAAAATCTACGTAAACTAAATCACACGTGTATATGTTGATATTTAAGAGATATACAGTCAAGAAAATCAAGGGAAATGGTGATATATATGCGGATTAGACACAAAAAAAAAAACACTCAACAAATGGCTACAATTTAAGGAATGCGTTTAGTGACGGCATCAGATTCCTAATTGATGGAGAAAGGTCTGGTGGTAAGAAAAGCTGCTTCTAGGAGGTTGTTAAGTGTTTCGCTCGACTATTCCATTCTTGGGTGCTTGGTTTGGCCCTTGTTCCTGTAACTTGAATCCTAGCCCGGTATATCCCATTTTAATTTTACATCATTGTGAACCTTACGCCTTTTTTACTCTCTGATCGAGGTTTTCGACATCGAAAAATCTTTGTAAACTAAATCACACGTGTATATGTTGATATTTAAGAGATATACAGTCAAGAAAATCAAGGGCAATGGTGATATATATGCGGATTAGACACAAAAAAAACACTCAACAAATGGCTACAATTTAAGGAATATGTTTAGTGACGGCATCAGATTCTTAATTGATGGAGAAAGGTCTGGTGGTAAGAAAAGCTGCTTCTAGGAGGTTGTCAAGTGTTTTCGCTCGACGATTCCATTCTTGGGTGGTTGGTTTGGCCCTTGTTCCTGTAACTCGAATCCTAGCCCGCTATATCTCATTTTAATTTTACACCATTGTGAACCTTACGCCTTTATTACTCTCTGATCGAGGTTCTCGGCATTGAAAAATCTTCGTAAACTAAATCACACGTGTATATGTTGACATTTAAGAGATATACAGTCAAGAAAATCAATGGTGATATATATGCGGATTAGACACCAAAAAAACACTCAACAAATGGCTATAATTTAAGGAATGTGTTTAGTGACGGCATCAGATTCCTAATTGATGGAGAAAGGTCTGGTGGCAAGAAAAGCTGCTTCTAGGAGGTTGTCAAGTGTTTTCGATCGACGATTCCATTCTTGGGTAGTTGGTTTGGCCCTTGTTCCTGTAACTCGAATCCTAGCCCGGTATATCCCATTTTAATTTTACACCATTGTGAACCTTACGCCTTTTTTACTCTCTGAACGAGGTTCTCGGCATTGAAACATCTTCGTAAATAAATCACACGTGTATATGTTGATATTTAAGAGATATACAGTCAAGAAAATCAAGGGCAATGGTGATATATATTTGGATTAGACACAAAAAAAACACTCAACAAATGGTTACAATTTAAGGAATGTGTTTAGTGATGGCATCAAAATCCTAATTGATGGAGAAAGGTCTGGTGGTAAGAAAAGCTGCTTTTAGGAAGTTGTCAAGTGTTTTCGCTCGTTGATTCCATTCTTCGGTGGTTGGTTTGGCCCTTGTTCCTGTAACATCCTAGCCCGGTATATCCCGTTTTAATTTTACACCATTGTGAACCTTACGCCTTTTTTACTCTCTGATCGAGGTTCTCGGCATTGAAAAATCTTCGTAAACTAAATCACACGTGTATATGTTGACATTTAAGAGATATACACTCAAGAAAATCAATGGCAATGGTGATATATATGCGGATTAGACACCAAAAAAACACTCAACAAATGGCTACAATTTAAGGAATGTGTTTAGTGATGGCATCAGATTCCAAATTGATGGAGAAAGGTCTGGTGGCAAGAAAAGCTGCTTCTAGGAGGTTGTCAAGTGTTTTCGATCGACGATTCCATTCTTGGGTAGTTGGTTTGGCCCTTGTTCCTGTAACTCGAATCCTAGCCCGGTATATCCCATTTTAATTTTACATCATTGTGAACCTTACGCCTTTTTTACTCTCTGAACGAGGTTCTCGGCATTGAAACATCTTCGTAAATAAATCACACGTGTATATGTTGATATTTAAGAGATATACAGTCAAGAAAATCAAGGGCAATGGTGATATATATTCGGATTAGACACAAAAAAAAACACTCAACAAATGGCTACAATTTAAGGAATGTGTTTAGTGATGGCATCAAAATCCTAATTGATGGAGAAAGGTCTGGTGGTAAAAAAAGCTGCTTTTAGGAAGTTGTCAAGTGTTTTCGCTCGTTGATTCCATTCTTGGGTGGTTGGTTTGGCCCTTGTTCCTGTAACATCCTAGCCCGGTATATCCCATTTTAATTTTACACCATTGTGAACCTTACGCCTTTTTTACTCTCTGATCGAGGTTCTCGGCATTGAAAAATCTTCGTAAACTAAATCACACGTGTATATGTTGACATTTAAGAGATATACAGTCAAGAAAATCAAGGGCAATGGTGATATATATGTGGATTAGACACCAAAAAAACACTCAACAAATTGCTACAATTTAAGGAATGTGTTTAGTGACGGCATCAGATTCCTAATTGATGGAAAAAGGTCTGGTGGCAAGAAAGGCTGCTTCTAGGAGGTTGTCAAGGGTTTTCGCTCTACGATTCCATTCTTGGGTGGTTGGTTGGCCCTTGTTCCTGTAACTCGAATCTTAGCCCGGTATATCCCTTTTTAATTTTACACCATTGTGAACCTTATGCCTTTTTTACTCTCTGATCGAGGTTCTCGGCATTGAAAAATCTTCGTAAACTAAATCACACGTGTATATGTTGATATTTAAGAGATATACAGTCAATAAAATCAAGGGCAATGGTGATATATTTGCGGACTAGACACCAAAAAAAAACACTCAACAAACGGCTACAATTTAAGGAATGTGTTTAGTGATGGCATCAGATTCTTAATTGATGGAGAAAGGTCTGGTGGTAAGAAAAGCTGCTTCTAGGAGGTTGTCAAGTGTTTTCGATCGACGATTCCATTCTTGGGTGGTTGGTTTGGCCCTTGTTCCTGTAACTCGAATCCTAGCCCGGTATATCTCATTTTAATTTTACAACATTGTGAACCTTACGCCTTTATTACTCTCTGATCGAGGTTCTCGGCATTGAAAAATCTTCGTAAACTAAATCACACGTGTATATGTTGACATTTAAGAGATATACAGTCAAGAAAATCAATGGCAATGGTGATATATTTGCGGATTAGACACCAAAAAAACACTCAACAAATGGCTACAATTTAAGGAATGTGTTTAGTGACGGCATCAGATTCCTAATTGATGGAGAAAGGTCTGGTGGCAAGAAAAGCTGCTTCTAGGAGGTTGTCAAGTGTTTTCGATCGACGATTCCATTCTTGGGTAGTTGGTTTGGCCCTTGTTCCCGTAACTCGAATCCTAGCCCGATATATCCCATTTTAATTTTACACCATTGTGAACCTTACGCCTTTTTTACTCTCTGATCGAGTTTCTCGGCATTGAAAAACTTCGTAAATAAATCACACGTGTATATGTTGATATTTAAGAGACATACAGTCAAGAAAATCAAGGGCAATGGTGATATATATGCGGATTAGACACCAAAAAAAACATTCAACAAATGGCTACAATTTAAGGAATGTGTTTAGTGACGGCATCAGATTCCTAATTGATGGAGAAAGGTCTGGTGGTAAGAAAAGCTGCTTCTAGGAGGTTGTCAAGTGTTTTCACTCGACGATTCCATTCTTGGGTGGTTGGTTTGGCCCTTGTTCCTGTAACTCGAATCCTAGCCCGGTATATCCCATTTTAATTTTACACCATTGTGAACCTTACGCCTTTTTTACTCTCTGATCGAGGTTCTCGGCATTGAAAAATCTTCGTAAACTAAATCACACGTGTATATGTTAATATTTAAGAGATATACAGTCAAGAAAATCAAGGGCAATGGTGATATATATGCGGATTAGACACCAAAAAAAACACTCAACAAATGGCTACAATTTAAGGAATGTGTTTAGTGACGGCATCAGATTCCTAATTGATGGAGAAAGGTCTGGTGGTAAGAAAAGCTGCTTCTAGGAGGTTGTCAAGTGTTTTCGCTCGACGATTTCATTCTTGGGTGGTTGGTTTGGCCCTTGTTCCTATAACTCGAATCCTAGCTCGGTATATCCCCTTTTAATTTGACACCATTGTGAACCTTACGCCTTTTTTACTCTCTGATCGAGGTTCTCGGCATTGAAAATCTTCATAAACTAAATCATACGTGTATATCTTGATATTTAACAGATATACAATCAAGAAAATCAAGGGCAATGGTGATATATATTCGGATTAGACATAAAAAAAACACTCAGCAAAAGGCTACAATTTATGGAATGTGTTTAGTGACGTCATCAGATTTCTAATTGATGGAGAAAGGTCTGGTGGTAAGAGAAGCTGCTTCTAGGAGGTTGTCAAGTGTTTTCGCTCGACGATTCCATTCTTGGGTGGTAGGTGTGGCCCTTGTTCCTGTAACTCGAATCCTAGCCCGGTATATCCCATTTTAATTTTACACCATTGTGAACCTTAAGCCTTTTTTACTCTCTGATCGAGGTTCTCGCCATTGA
>JARYGA010006411.1:0-55243 GCA_030545235.1 Helianthus tuberosus
TATTTGGAGTTGCAAATATCGGTATCTTATTTGGTGTTGTATATCAAATGTAATTTATTCTCTTCATGCTTCATGCATTAGCTAGGATGTAACTTTTGCCTATTGTGGCAATTTATTAGTGTGTTCTTGGTTAGAGGTATATTAGAAAAATTACATAAATCGTTTGTTGTCTGCTAAACTAGCGGAAGTCGTCCATCAAAGAAACTATATAAGACCAAGAAATTCCTGATTACAAGAACATCAAAGTAATCGCATCACCCGTTCCAATAAAGCCATGCCATCGTGAAGATCGTGAACCATCACTTATAGCAAGTTAATTGATTGCTAGTTAATTTTTCTCAGTTGCTGGCAAGAGTTGTGTAAGCAACATTTTATCTATGAAGATTATACTGGGGATTTCCATATTCAGACACACATAGTGGCCGAGATGGTTTACTTAGCTCATCGAAGAGAGTGTGTTCGATAAGCAATCATTCCCTTAAGGAGGCTTACTTAGCTCAAGGCTGTCTTCTCATGCAGTAGGCAACCTTCTTGAGGTGCATGATTTTTTCTGTTGTTTCAAAGACGTTATTGGATGGGATGAGCAAATTACATTTGAAAAGCTTGAACAAGAGCTTCAATGTCCTTTTGCAAGACAGGGTTGCAAAATCACCAATCCTTGCAAGACGGGCTCTTTTCCTTGTTTAAAACCAAACATTGTTGTGTTTGAAACAAGTGTTTCTGATTTTCATATTTGTGTTCTTGAAAAACTTCATACTTTTCTAAAAAAGGTCTTTAAAATATGTTAAAATCGTGTTATTTTGCCATAGTTTTATTGAAAACCTTGCTATATTACATGTGTGCATGTTTAAAGTTTGGTTTTTATTGAAAGTATTAGCAAAGTTTCGTGTTCGGAAAAATTCTCCGGTAAGAATTTGGCCGGAATCATCATATTGTTCATCAAATATTCATAGTGTTTTTGGTTAATCTTCATAATATTTCTGTGATTGATCCATATCTATACTTGAATTATTGTGTTTGTCAATTATGATATAATTGTCTGACATTTGGGTACAAAAGTATGATGGTGGTTTGGTAAGCAAGGTGTCTCGGTAAGGTGGTGTCTAAAATAGTGTCACCAACTTGTGTCAGAAAGATCTGATTTGATTTTGCAAAATATCAGTTGTTGTGATCCCTTTGTCAATGAAGATTCATTTTCGCGAACTCTTAATCTTCGTCATTGGCGAACATCTATTCTTCGTCAAAATTGTGCTGGACGAAGATTCCAACCTTCGTCAAAGATTGTGTTAGATGAAGATTCAAAGCTTCGTCGTTCCTTAACTTCGTCGTTCAATACTTCGTCGTTCAATACTTCGTTGATACTTCGTCGTCGTCCATACTTCGTCGATCCGTACTTCGTCGTATTATTTGTAATTTGTTAACAGAAGTTTTACAAAACTATCTTAACCATAACTTTTCAAGTGTTTGCTCAGGTACATTCATACATACATCAATCATGAGTACTAGCCCTTGGGATTGGAGCAGTAGCTCAAGTATGGCTCAAGATCCGACCTCCGCAGCAGCTTGGATGAAAAATATGATGCCACAACAGTCAATTACTGCAAGTCAATGGGCATGCGTAGCGAATCAAAATCAAAGCATTCAGAATTTGCTATTGAGTGAAAGTGAAACGGGTAGCAACAACCGCCCGCCAAAGCTAAATCATATGATGGACTATCCATCTTGGAAAGGTCGATTTCACACTTATGTTCTATGGTAGAACACCGAGCTATGGACGTGTTTCACTACTCCATATAACACAGCTCTTGAGGAAGCAGGATCAAATCCAACGACCTTGGCAAATATGTTGGAAAGTGACAAAAATGCATATGATCTAGAAAAGAAGGCTTTTTCTATTCTTACGCAAGCACTCCACAAAGACATTTATCATCAATTCGCTTAATGTACAAACACGAAAGCGTTATGGGACGTCTTGGTAACAAGAGGACAAGGAAATGCGGCTACAAGGAAGACACGCCATGATTTGTTGAAAAAGGAATTTGAAGCATTTCTATTCATGGAAAACGAAACATTAAATGATATGGCAACTCATTTTTATCATTTACTTAGTGAAATGTATTCTTATAATGTTGTTGTAACTCAACAGGAAATGATTGCAAGGTTTGCTGATGCTCTACCCCCAAAGTGGAGTCCTTTCATTGAATTGTTAAAACATACGGGTGTTTTAGATACGATCAGTATCTATGAATTCGTTCAGAAGTTGGAAAACAAGAATGAAGAAGAAATCTGGAAGGCTAAACGCATTACAGTTCCTCAAAATCCAGAAATGTACTTTGGAGGGTTTAATCCTACATCCAGTTCCAGTCCGTAACCAAAACTACAAATGGCATTTGTGTTCAATACAAGCCCCTTTCCCCAGTCAGCTCCTCAGGTTTTCGATCCAAGTGCCTATCTCCCACCACCACATCTTGTTGCTCAAGCTCAAGCTCAATCCTTTTCAAAACCTCAATTCGATTCGAGTGCTTGGCTCCCTAAACCACAACCTCAACCTCAAGCTTCCACAACACAACCTCAATTCGATCCGAGTGCCTGGTTCCCTAAACCCCAACCTCAACCTCAAGTTTCCACTACTCAACCTCAATTTGATCCAAGTGCCTATCCTCCGCCACCACCACAAGCCCAACCATAGCAAGCATGTTACAGTAACAACATTCAATCCCAAAACCCCAACACCGTCAGAGTTGATACTTCAAACCTTTCAAAAGTCAGCATAGAAGTGGCAAAGGAACATATGGAACTTATCAATACAATGGTCAGTGCCTACTGCGGACTGGTCGCAGGTCAAATTGGAAACATTAATTTGACCAATGAAGATTATCAACAGATAGACCGTGATGAAATGGAGTTAATGGACATTAAGTGGGCGTTTGCGAGTGCTATTAGAAGGGCTAAAGATTATATGAATCGAACTGGGAGAACTACCTTGGAAAGCAAAAAGGATACGAAGTACGGTTTCGACAAGGATGCAGTTACGTGCTTTAATTGTGGCGAAAAGGGTCACTTCAAGCGTGAGTGTACTCGACTGAGCAGACAAGGCAACCAAAATCCCTTCCGAAATCAGACAAGTACTTCCAACACAAGTCAAGGTAACCGTGAAACAGGGATAGTAGCTGTGAACAACACAACCAATCAAAACCAGTCTGGGCCTTCAAACACCAATCAGACACTAGTCGTTCAAGCTGATGAAGGGTGTAACTGCTCAGTACAGTTTGGAGATGGTGATCAAGGAGGAGGAGGAAATGCATGTTATGCCAAGATCATCAATCACATCAAGCATGTGCACAAAGAAGAGTTCTCTGAAAGTGATGATAGTTCGAGTTATAATGGCAGTTCAGATGAAGAAAGCTCGAGTATGGGAGGTTATAATTCAGAATCGGATGTGATGGAGGAAATGGATTCTGATGTTGATAGCTTGTTAAAGGAAGCTGAGGAGTTAAAGTGTCAGAAATCTGTTCTGATAAAGAAGGCTGCTGTTGCATCAAAGGAAATGGAGAAGTTCTTCTCTAAAGATGGATCTTTTTCTTATCAGACTGCCTTTATGGCAAATGTCGTAGCCTCGACAAGTCAGGTAAATTCCAACACTCCTACTCCTAGCGTATGTAGTATGTGTGCAGATTTGAAACTTGAATCAGAAAAATTCATAGTCACAATCAGAGTTTTTGGTTATTGAGCTGTCAAAATGCAAAGAAGCAAACATGGCTTTAGCTCGAAATGAAAAAGATTTCAAATCAGTAATCGAAACTTTAAAGAAAAGCGTTTCCGAATTAACAAAAACTCTTTTCAACAAACAAACTGGTATTAATAACTACATTAATATCATTGAGGAAGCAAAGAAGGAGCTAGCCATGGCAAAATGCGAGCATGATGCAATCAAGCTCAAATTGGAGAGTTATTCTAACTCCCGATATGTGCTTGATCACATTATAGATGCTCAACAGCTGAAAGGGAATAAGAAAGGCGTTAGGTATAAGTCGTGTCCGGCTCCTTTGAGACACAACTATACCAGAATGCCCGATGAAGAGGAAATGCCTCGTTTTGAACCAAGTGTGCCTCTTGATTATGAGGAAGTTACTATAGGATTAGGGTTCAAATTGGACAGTTCCTCGGGTACCTCATCTGAAGAAACAGAAACTTTAACATCTACGAAACAAAATGCTCCAATTATTGAGGGCTATGATTCGTCTGATGATGAATCAGATGTGAGTGATCAGGATAAATCACTTGATAAGTTGAAAGGAGTAGAAATTCCAATTGAGAATCATATTCTGTGTGATCCTCCTACTCCTGCTGTGCAACCTGTTGCCAAACAAGTGATAGATCCTGTCAAGGAATCTGTGTCTGCCGTTAAAAGTAATAATGTGTTGTATACTTTAGTCGGTGATGCTAAAATCTATTCAAACAAAGATTTTCCAATTAAAAACGTCAATCCATCTTTGATTGATAAAGTGTTTGAAGATACTACTAGTAAGTTTTTGGAAAAGACGATCCCGGGAGTTGTTGTAACTCCGTGTGATCCTATTCCAAAATATGAAGTTAGAAAACAATTTAGAAATCAAAGATTGCCGACAAAGCAACAACCTATTGCTTCTAAGGGTAAACAGCAAGAACAACGAGCTCAAAAGCCTAAAGTTTCTCAACCAAAGTTTGAAACAAAAGGAGCTCGTTACAAGAAGAAAAGCAGTGATGTTAAATTTGTAGGATCAAAAGGTACTGATAAAATGGAGACTTTTGAAAATAAATCAAATACTGATTTTGTTCAACAAGTCAAAATTTTAAAACGTAATAGTCAAAACAACTACACCCAACACACAAATGGGTGTGATGAAGGAACAAGTACCTCTGGATCTACAGGTTCGACATCTGTTCGTCAATCGGAATCTCCTAAGTTTGTTGAAAGGAGAACTTGTTTTAAATGTGGGGAGTTTGGACATATTATCAAAAACTGTACAAATACTCCCAAAGAAAAGTTTGTTGAGAGAGCCCCTCCAGAAGAAGGTCACCAAAAACGTCATTTTGTTACACCAAAACAAGACAAGCGAACTGTTAAAGAACAAGAAACAAAACAACGACGTCAAAACGTCAAGGCAATAGAAAAGGCTTTAAAACCGGAAGTTAAATCTGTTAAAAGGGAACCAAGTTCATCACAACCGTTAAAACCAGAAATTTCAAAATCTTTTCATAAAACTCAATCTGGTAAACGAAATAAGTCTTGGAAACCTAAAACGGGTGAAAGTTCAGGGGGAGGTGCGATATTTCAAAATCATCAAGAAATCGAAATCACATTTCTTGATGATCAGGGACGACCCAAGACCACTAAGGCTTGGGTCCCCAACTCCAACTGATTGTTGAATGATATGTGCAGGATGTTCCAGGAGGAACTGTTAATAGTCATTGGATTGTTGACAGTGGAGCATCTAGGCACATGACGGGCGACTTACGACTTCTGTATAACGTGAAAAACATTAGAGGAGGTTATGTCGCATTTGCTGGAGACAAAGGCGGATACATCACTGGAGAGGGAATGATCTCCAATGGTGTTGTGTGTTTCAATAAGATCAATTATGTTCGACAAATTGATCACAATCTTCTGAGTGTTTCGCAAATCTGCGATAAGAAATTCACCGTTCATTTTGATGATGCGGGTTGTTATGTGCTGAAGCCTGGGTTTAAAATTCCAAAAGAATGGATTCTCTTATCGGCTCCAAGGATTAATGATCTTTATATCCATGATATGAGCCAAGCGATTACGACATCTGCACAAGTCACATGTTTTGTCTCGAAAGCCACAAAAAAGGAGTCTATATCTTGGCACAGACGAATGTGGCACATTCACTTGAGGAAAATGAACCATCTGGTGAAAAACAATCTTGTGAATGGTGTGCCTGTGAAGAATTTTCATCTACAAGATGTCTGTGTTTCGTGCCAGAAGGGAAAGCAAACGAAGAAGTCTCACCCGATTAAGAAAGTCAACACTGTCAGCATGCCTCTTGAACGTCTTCATATGGACCTCTTTGATACAAAGTTTCCCAAAGCTAGTTTCGGCTAGCCTCTAGTTCTCGACAACTGATCAACCTCAACCTAAAGGTTGAGGTTTGCTTAAATACAAAAACATGTGGGTAGATACCCTAGGCCCACTCGAAACCATCTAACACACCCAACCCATACATATCGACCCAAAACATAAAGCAAACATTTACAAGAACAACCCTTGAACTAAGCAATCCTCTATGTATAAACCTTCAGGTTCTAAAAATCTCCCCCCAGGTTTATGCATAGAGGTCCTTCAGACTTCAACGATCACTGTTACCACCCAAACGATCTTTGAAACCACCAAATCCTTTTGTGCGAATATGAATGGCTGAAGCAACAGCAGCAGTCCATCCTTTTGCAACATCTTCATATTTTTCAGTAGCTCTAATTTGATTGTGAGCTAACACTTCCAAATCTTCATGAGCAAGATTCAGCAAATCAACTTGATCCACCAAACGAAAATTTACATCGTCATCACAAACAATCACTGCTTGCCCTATACGCTCATCATAAGCCCAAAAATGTAAGGTCTTCAGAGCACCTTTTGGAATTTTCTTAACCAAAGGAATAGTCTTTTCCTTATCAGTTGCTGGCCAGTGCACGATCTTCATTCGCTTGTTGGTGTATGGATCTATAATACCTTTAGTTGGCTTAACAATAGATTCTACAGTGTGCATAGAAGGAAAATTACGAGCTACTTCCCTCTGCAGACTCTCCAAGAACAAAAATCCACGGCCTCCAGGATGATCATCCACATAAGGTGACTTTGACAAGTTTATCAAATCAACCTTTGTGAATGTTTGAAACTGAGCAGGATTTTTGAACCATTCAACAGGACCAACTTTTCTCTTAATCCACCACCATCGTCTGTCATGATCAAAACCCCAACTGACAACACTAGAACGATTACCAACTTTATCATAGAGTGTTTCACCTACATCCATTAGATGATGTGTAGCATTAGCATCTTCATCGTCTGGATTAAGATTCTTGTTTTTCAGGATCACAAACTCTCTTTTCTTCTTAATTCTTTCAGCCTTTTCTTTGTCTGCAACTGGATCAGTAACGATTTTGAAATATTGTTCCAAAGCAGCACTTCTCTCAGCATCATCCTAATCAAAAGCTTTTCTTCTATTTTCTACATCAATCGGATCAGAAAACTCTTGGCCAAACTTCTTCTCCAACTTTCCACGTAAATCATAAACCATATTAAACAACAAACTGACGTCGCCTTGAAGCTGATCAATTTGTTGATTCTTTTGAACTATGGTATCTTCAAGCTGAATAATCTTGGCATCTTTGTGAATTGAATCTTGCTCAAGCATAACTAATCGTTTCTTCATTTCCCTCGTACTGATAAACTCATCATCGTCACTTGAATCATCATCAAACAGCCTCCTCAAAGGCTCTTCAGGCCTCTTACCACTTGAGCTACCAGGCTCGTCATGCATAATTCTAGATGGACCTGCAATTTCAGAGGTAACAGTTGGCATTGGCCCAACGACAGGATCAGAAATGACATTTGTATCTGCAGTGGTGGTTTCCAAATCACTTCTTTGAGTATCAACATTAAAATCAAAGATATCTTCAGTAACGGTGGTGGTATCAGTGACATTCTTATCAAAATCGAAGTCATATAAGCCATCATCATCTTTAGCAACATTCGTGGGTTGATCTTTGTTTTGTTCAACATACATTCCGAGTCGAGGATCCCTCCTTTTTCGCTTTAAAGGCAATGAATCAAGATCCTTTGGGTTCTCACTTGGTGACTCTTCATCAGATACTGATAGATTGGAAGGAGGATTTCCCATCTTATCAGTCACATACTTAAGCAACAGAGCCAAATTCTCAGCAGAAATCACAGGATGAACAGTAGAAACAGCAACGTCAGCTTCAATTTCAGGAGGAAGCTCTTCATCATCTCCTGAATCACACATAATCTCAATACCCTCATCGTCAGAGTTGATCGTTAAAATCTCTGTCTCAGGCTCATCTTTAGTAGCACCTTGAACATCATGCTCTTCAGCAACCATGGCATATACAGGTGCATTGACTTGTGCAGCATTCACTGGAACAGGTTGCACTAACACTGGATCAGCATCTACATCTTCAGTCTCAGCAAACTGACCAAATTTCTCCAGAGGTATTAACCCTTCAAATTTCTTTTCTGTACCCTTTTTAGGAGTGAGAGCACCAAAACACGCAGGACCCATAGGTTTTAGCTCCAAGGTGTTTCCAGATCTCACCAACTCCGGATAACGAGCATTAAGAATCATTTGCAAGAACCTTGGATATAAGAAACTTGTCCTTTCTGACTCCTATCACATTTCTCTTCATAGTTCAAAAATATACTTCGAATAATTAAAGGGCTCATTCGTAATCACACAAACAAGAGCAGCAGACTGTGTGATGTTCAATTGATCTATGCCTCCTCTGTTTTCTGTCATGCACAGAATAAACATGTGCACCAACAGACGCCAATAAGGATGCACAAATTTCTTCACCAAAGACGGGTACTTTCCTTCATAACTCAATCGAGGCAAAATCGCTTCCACAGTTCCAGCAGGAAGTTCAATAGAATCTGTTTCTTGATCATTGAACTGTAACACTTCTCGTATCATCTGCTCTGTCATAGAGACATCCTTCTTATGAATCTCAGCAACAATAGCTCCTTTTCCTTCAGCTTCAAGAGCATCGAACCTTGCATTTTTCCAGAAATCTCGAATAAGACTTTCATAGACAACTGGATTTTCTCGTAATGCGTGAACGATTCGGCAACTGTTGAGACCCTTAATCAATGAAGTGTACATCTTCTTGTGCTTCTCTGGAGGCGGTGCTAAGTATCCTGCCTGATTATGTGTCGGAATGAATTTTAGATCCATATTCTGCACATATCAAAGTTCATTAGGGACATGAGAAATTCAGTATAGACTTGGATCAAATTCAAATAGTTTCAGACTTTAAAATCAACTATCAGTACTGGTCAACAAAACCATGACTCAGGTTGTAAGATTTTGACTCGAGACCATGTGATTTCGAGTCGAGACCACGAGTCGAGACCACGAGGTTCCGAGTCGAGACCATGTGATTTCTGGTCGAGACTAGATGATCTCGAGTCGAGACCCCAGTCGAGACCATGAGGTTGCGATTCGCAACCACCAGTCTCGAGTCCTTATGTGTTCCTGAGTCGAGACCACGCAAACAACTCTCATTTGCTCAGTTTTTGGATCAAAACCCAAAAACACTTTATGATTTCTTTGAAGACCACCATAAGTCAAAATTAGGGTTCATGTAGATCTTCAAATCTTCATCTGATTCTTCAAATATTCTGCAAATCTTCAACTAAAACATTCATCAAGTTCATGATACCTTTAAACATTTGATGAAAACAAGTCGAGACCGGAGAAACTCGTCGGAATTTAAGAAACTTGCCGGAGAATTGAGAGAGAATATTTAAGTGAACAGTGGAAGGTCTCGAGTGAATTGTGAGATTTCGACTCGAGACCAGCCTTTATACCCCAACATTCCTGGGTCGGACTCTTTAAATTAGGCCTAGACCAAGTCATTTGGGTCGAGACCACTCTTTGTTCAGTCGAGACCATATGTTTTAACAGTTTAAAGATTCAATTTAATATCTTTTACAATTTAAAAAAAATTCTTTAAACCAAGATCAGATTTAATAACCCATTTAACTTCCCGAGCATGTTTTACGATAATTAAACCTAAAAATAAAAATATAAACAAATATTTACAAAAATAAAAATAGGAAATATCGAAATTGCTCAGGGATCAAATTACGAGGTTTCGGGCTTGACTTCACTTATCAACACTGATCTACTACCGAATGATCTAGATGATTGTCAATATATTTGTCCACCTAAACTCATCTCCCTAGACCTTTTCCATATAGCTACCTGTAACTGATTTTATCATGTTTTGATTTCTTTACAATGAACACCCAAACAAATACTCATCAAATCCCGGAGTTATAGACAGCACACTCTATCATGCAAGCAGCTTCCCTACCACATATTTCACAAGTCCAATCCAGATCTCTGAAATCTTAACTGGGAATAGGTTGAGAAGAGAACAAAATAGAATAGATCTTAAGCAAAGAGGATATAATATACAGATCAAATGAGTTTTTTTCTCAGTTTGATATAGGTTTCTTGGGTTTCTTTTGGGCACTTGAGGGCCTCTTTCGGGTGTTTAATTGATCCATAAGACGACAGACGCTCAGCTAGGTCTTTGCTTACGCAAAACTGAAGCTAAACGCTGCCTAGCACCTCCAGGTCTTTGCTCACGCAAAACAGAGGAGATACACGACTTTTTCAGAGAAGATTTCAGAGTCAGACCAAAATTGTGTGTATCGGGACAGCATACAGATATTCAAATAGAAATGAGCGAATTCCAAGTGATTTTCTTTCCTGAGGTCGTGTACTAATTTAGTTCTGAACAGAAACAACCAATGTTTCCAGTCTTTAAGGATAAAGCCTACCAACACATCATGCTAAAGTCAAACTGTTTTGATACCAGTCTTACATGAGTCAGCCCTTCACCATAATGTGAAAATTCATTTCATTTCCCATGACATGCAGTGCTTTTTTTTTTGTTTTTTTTAGAAATTTTTAATCTTTTTGTATTTTTCATAATTTTCTCCCCCTAAATTTGAGCATAAATAAAAACTACCTAAGAATAGAAAACTTTATGAACAAATTTACCTACAAACCACCAAAAACATGCTCAGTCAGTAAAACGGATCATTTTCAGAAAATCCACAAGCACTTGAAATTTCGAACTACTGACAGGTTTTGTGAACAAATCGGCAGGATTTGCATCTGTATCGATTTGCTCCAGTTTGATAAGACCTCTGTCAAAGCAGTCACGTATAAAATGAACTTTAATATCAATGTGCTTGGTTTTTGAGTGGAAGACAGGATTTTTCACAATTTGTATGGCAGCATCATTATCACATTATATGGTAGTATTAAGATAAGTCAAACCATAGTCCTGCAATTGATGCTGCATCCACACCACTTGAGAGCAAGACGCCGAAGCTGCAACATACTCTGCTTCAGCTGTGGAAATAGCTACCGTTTGCTGCTTCTTGCATTGCCAAAAAATGAGTCGGTCACCCAAAAATAGACATCCAGCAGATGTGGATTTCCTGTCCTTGTCAGTGCCTCCAAAATTACTATCAGAAAACGCAAACAAGTCAAAATTTGAATCCCTCGGATACCACAGACCAAACCGAGGTCGGCCTTTAAGGTACCGAAAGATTCGTTTAACAGCAGTAAGATGAGAAGTTTTAGGATTAGCCTGATATCGCGTGCAATTTTTGACATCAAACATAATGTCTGGGCGGCTTGCTGTCAGATACATCAATGATCCGATCATGGACCTATAAAGTGGTTGATCAATAGGGGATCGTTCTGCATCTTCAGTCAGCAACGGTCTTTCTGCCATTGGAGTTTCGGCCGGTTTAGCGTCTGTGAATTTAAATTTCTTTAACACATCATCCACATATTTCCCTTGATGAATCAGAATGCCTCGGGAATCTTGTTTAACTTGTAAACCCAAAAACAATGTCATTTCTCCGAGCGCACTCATCTCGAACTTCTTTTTCATAACTCCCTCAAATTCCTTCCAAAGAGCTTCACTTGTTGATCTGAAATTAATATCATCGACATAGATTTGAACCAGTATCAGATCCTTGCCCACTCTTTTAATAAACAGAGTCTGGTCTATCATGCCTCGTGAATATCCATGAGCCAGAAGATGTTCTGTCAGAGTTGCATACCAAGCCCTAGGTGCTTCATGCAACCCATATAATGCCTTGTCAAGTTTGTAGGCATATTCTGGATGGTCTGGATGAATAAAACCCGGTGGTTGCTCGACAAAGATTTCCTCCTTCACATCTTCGTACAAAAACGCAGTCTTGACATCCATATGGTAAATAGTGAACCCCATGTAGGATGCGTATGCTAAAAAGATCCGGATGGCTTCAAGCCGGGCAACAGGGGCGTAGACTTCATCATAATCCATCCCTCTATCTGTCTGAATCCTTGGACCACTAATCGTGCTTTATTTCGAACAATAACTTCTGCAGAATCTTGCTTGTTTCTGAAAACCCAGCGAGTTCCAAGCTTGCGTTTCCCTTTTGGCAACTCCACAAGTTTCCATACTCCTAGCTTCTCGAACTGGTTTAGCTCTTCATGCATAGCATCAATCCAGCCTGGTTCCTGCAACGCTACATCAATGGTTTTAGGTTCAATTTGAGAAATGTAGCTAGAATATAAGCATAAATTAATGATTTCTGCTGATTAGAATTGACACAATCATGTGATGTTGATGAACAATTAGATACCTCCTTTTACTATGATCATCATTCGTTTGAAAAACTGGTGTTTCAGTTTTATGTTCAAAAACATTTTCTGGAGACTGTTTGTTTATTTCAACTTTCTTTTCTACATTAATCGATTCTGACTTAGTTGAAATTTCATCAACACATGTCTTGTCAACATATGTATCATGTGAATTTGATTCAGGTTTATTTTTGTAGGATCGAATCGCGACCTGAATGAGTCGTTCAGAAGAGTTCTTAGACTATACGAAAGGCGGAAACAGACGTATAGACTCAAAACAGCTTGAATATCACTTTAATCTTCTTGTATATTGAATTAACAGCGATTACAGTCACAAGAAATACCGGCAGCACCTCGGTATCAAATCTGAAATCTGTTCTAAATGATAAGTCCACTAGTCTATTTATACCCTTCCTACTTTCGCTTGAAGACACATAAGACAACTCAAGCGAACTCACCTAATTTACTTCAAGCGAAAACACCTAATTTCTTTCAAGCGGACTTATATAAAACATACGAAATTAAAGTTCTGTCTTATATGTGAATGTAATTTCGTGTGATATTGCATATAATGATGTCATCTTTATGATGTCATCATTGAATATGATGACATCATGCTCGATCAGATCCGCAACGAAACCGAGACTCGATATAAGACGAAGTCGACAGATGTATGCACCAACAGACTCCCCCTCAGATGTTGACGAGTCTTAAGTGTCGAGTCTTCTCAATCTTCAGTCTTTATCAGTCTTTGGGCTCTTTTCAGAATCTCGATCTGATTCTTGCCTCACTCTAACATTCTTCAACTAATCTCCTCCTCGAATGATGTAACTCTCTCTTGTATTCTTCAGAATCAACAGCTGGCTCTAGTAACTTCCGACTTTCTTTATCTAACAGACTCCCCCTCAACTTGTACTGGGATCGTAGTCTGGCTTTCACAGATTCAGGTATCGTAACCTGACTCACCTGCATATTCTCTACCCAAAACATAAGTTTCATAAAAGATAAGATATAGCAAATTTAGAAACTTTGCTAATCACTTGAAGACACAACCTGAACATATCATTTTCACGTATTGAACAAAATGATTTATCATGTCAATTTCTGATGAACCACTTGAATATATATCATTTTCATTTTACACATCTTCAAACAAACCTTCCCAAACCTGTTCGTCATGTTTAGCACTCGGAATTTTGAAAACCAGCTTTTCAACATCAGTTATCTAAAATCTTTTTGAATTTTTCAAAATTTATGCTAAAACACACTGAAAATCTTTTTGGATTTTTTTTAACATAACAGAAATGAAATGCAGTAAAGAAATATTTACAAGCAATATTTCTGTGAGTTTGTGTAAGAGGATCATATCAGTTTTTGAGACAAATCACCAACACCGTTAAGCTTTAGACATTTTAAGTTCTAAACGATTCACTTAGATTGTCAGTATACAGATCCACTTAAATTTTCACACAAAGTTCAACTGTTTTGAGATACGAGATTAGTGTTTTAAGCACTTAAACTTAATCGCGTGTCCCACCTCAGAATATACTCCCGTATCCAGATCCCAATATTCAGTCTTACAGGTGAGTATACCTAGATGATATCTGTAAGGGGTTAAATTGCGAGACCGTGAAAGCTCAGGTCAGAACTTCCGTTCAGCAGAGAGATGACGGCTTCGACTTTTCGGTGGGTCCCCTTTAGAGGATCTTTTTTACAACAGCATTGATCAGCAATTTTATTGTCTCATCATTTTATGCTGAGGGTAGCGCTATTTTTCAAGCAAGCGTAATGTATTCTCCGGGGACTAGGCCATTGCTTCCGCATTATCAGAAGTCCCGGGATAATACCCCAGATATCACTAAGTATAAAGACCTAGTATCTCAGAAAGAGGGGTCCTTCAAACAAGATTTCGGGGGTTACCCATATATCCGAGAGATGTTACCCACGAATTAAGCAAGTTTGAATTTAGGTTTATATCTCGTCACAATCTACTAAATGTGCAAAAACCTACTGGCATATCATCAGTGAGACCGTTTATCACATTTTTCTTTTCAAATCTTTAGCATGTTGTGATAGTCCACTGATGTACTATCATTTCCTCTTTTATACAACAAAACTCATTTTTGATTTTATCATGTTTTTGCCTTTTTCAAATTTTTAAATGTTTTTGGATTTTCTGAAATTTTTACTCCCCCTAAAATGCAAACACATTTTAGGAAATTTGAACACAAACTATACAATAAAGTGACAACTGATATCAAATCGCTTCAATTCGCCATCCACTTGGCATAAACAATCAGAACTCCCCCTCACAACAAACTATTTTCCCATTGTGATTTCAAAACACTTAAGTTTGTTTTAATCAAATGGTTTTTCCGGAAAATAAGTTTTGTTGATTTTATCACTTGTAGGTTAGGGGATAAACTCATCATTTTGTTCTCCAAAATACCATTTGTAAGTATGGTCCAATCAAGTTCAACTTAATGACCTTGATTAACCATTTGAAGATGAAAACCTTCTTCAACCACTTATAGATTCACTCACCAACCATCCCATTTGTAAATCAAAAAATAACAATATAAAGATATCACCTGTAGATTTACCAACCAAACCTTTCAAGAATGATGCCGATTCCTGCTCCACTCTTACCAACCTGGGAGCTCTGGCAAGTCAGGATTTCAGTTAGGAAACACTTTCCCCCAAGCCTGACCAGCCTTGGGAGATTCTGGGACACATCTATCCCACCAACATTTTGATTTATAAAAATCTTTTGCAGTTTTAACCTTCCCATCAACCATCTTCCCAAAAATATGTTTTACTTTGTCATTAAACGCCTTTTCAATATCAAATTCTTTGTTACCAGCAAAGAATTGACCTGAAATCTTGGTTTTACCAACTTTCAACTTCAAATTTTCTTTTGTCAACTTGGGAAAATCTTCATCGTTCACCTTTGGAACGGAATTTTCAACCTTTTTCTCAACAAATGACACCTCTGATTTTATGGAATCAGATTCATTGTCAGAACTTTTAAAAGTTCTCAAAGTAGTTCTGACAATGAATCTGATTCCATAAAATCAGAGGAGTCACTTGTTGAGAAAAAAGTTGAGAATTCTGTTCCTGAGGAGAACGATGAAAATTTTCCCAAGTTGACAAAAGAAAATTTGAAGTTGAAAGTGGGAAAGGTTGACACCTCAAATCAATTCTTTGCTGATAAGGGAGAATTTGATGTTGAGAAGGCTTTCAATGGGAAAGTCAAACATATTTTTGGAAAGATGGTTGACAGGAAAGTGAAGGATGCTCAAGAATTTTACAAATCTAAATGTTGGTGGGATAGATGTGTATCACCCGAGGCTGGTCAGACTTGGGTGACACCATTTTCTAACTGAAAACCCGGACTTGCCGGAGCTCCCAAGTTGGTAAGCGTGGAGTAGGAATCGGCATCATTCTTGAAATGTTTGTTGATAAATCTACAGGTGATATCTTTAAATTGTTATAATTTGATTTACATGTGATTATAGTTGGTGAGTGAACCTGTAAGTGGTTGAAAGAGGTTTTCATTGACAAGTGGTTAATCAAGGTCATTAAGTTGAACTTGATTGGACCATACTTACAAGTGGTATTTTGGAGAAAAATGTGATGAACCCCTAACCTACAAATGGTTTCTTAAAATCAACAAAACTTATTTTCCGGAAAAACCATTTGATTAAAACAAACTTAAGTGTTTTGAAATCACAGTGGGAAAATAGTTTGTTGTGAGGGGGAGTTCTGATTGTTTATGCCAAGTGGTATCAGAGCTCAGGACGAGGAGTTCTTGCCAAAACAGCCTGTTTTCATCACATTTTCTGATTTCTACACCTTCTTCTTCAAAATTAAATTTTTTTCACGGTTAAAATCGGCTCAAACTTTCACATTATGCTCGCAATCATGTTTTAACAAATCCTAGAAAGTTTCAGAACTTAAATCGACTTAAAACTGGTTAAAATCATGAGTTCGCTTGAAATTTGTTCGACATTTGCTGATGTCACCGTGTATCTCGCTTGAAAACACCGTTTGAACGACATCCCGCTTGAAATTACACCGCTTGAAAACGACATCCCGCTTGAAATTACATATTTTGTGACTGATCTCGCTTGAAAAAAGACAGTCCGCTTGAAAAATGTTTTGAACTCGCTTGAAAATCAACCTTAGTCCGCTTGAAACATGTTTTAGATCCGCTTGAATTAAGTGCCCGCTTGAATTGTATTTCGGGTTGTTCTCATTTTACGTGAAAGTGCATTGAATTGTGTGAAACTTTAAAGATGTTGTCGGTCTGCATGTGTTTTTGCCAGCTTTAGTGTGTCAGTTGGTCACATGATTGGTCCGTTCAAGGTTTACATGTGATAAAGCAATTACATCAGCCCAAGTGAATACATTTTATCATCATTAAAGTTGGTTGGGAAAAGAAATTGTCTGCTACTTTTATTTGAGATCCAATTAGAGTAAATCAGTATTCAGCCCAAGTTTCAATTACATCTGTGTTTGCATTCTATTTTAAGAGCTTCGGAAAGAAAAAAGGTTGCGGTGCAAGGTATTATCATGCTGGCTTGCTGGAGCTTGTGGCACGCGAGAAACAACTTGAAGTTTTCGAATGCTCCTGTGAAAATCGATGGAATTTTGAGCGAAATCAAAGCGTTGGGTCATTTTTGGTTTTCGTATAGATCTAAATAGAAAGAGGTAGAGTGGAAGGATTGGGTCTCTTTTGTAAATATGTAATTTCTTTTTTCGTTTGTTGGTCGGCCTGTTTTGGGGTCGGCGTTTTTCGTTAATGAAGTATACGTTTCAAAAAAAATATAGACCAAGCGGCCCAATCAAAGTTAATTGTTACTTGACTTTGTCGGCCATCAACTTTTGTGCATGTGCATATAAAGAGATTGTCTAGAAAGTAACAATTCAAGTGACAATTATCAGTACATGTGCTGAACATATACGATCCAATCAAATTGAAAGGTTACTTGAAAGTGTCGGCCACGTGAATTCTATATCCATTTATTGCTTTAAAAAACTTTGGCCCATGTGATTGAGTTTATTATCCAAAGTTATCGGCCCATTCACAGTTGGGTTGCTTAAAGTGTCTCGGTCCAATTGAAAAAGTGCATGTTAATTGCCGGTCCGCTAAAGTCAAGTTTGATGATATCAGTTTGATTGTTGTCGGCCCAATCAATACTAAAACTCAATATATCTTCGGCCCAAGGTTTGGGTCTGTCCACATCAAATTCAATTCACATCAGTTCTTTAACAGGGCCATTCATTCAGCAATCTCACTTCATCAACATTGAAACTAGTTCGCAAATCTTCGACAATGAGTCTTAGATTGATTTCATCAACACACACTGTTACGTATTCAGTTCGGTTAAACTGATCGTTTGTTTGTTTGTTTGCAGGTGATCTGCCGGTGTTTTTACAAGGTGATCCAGCTCATTTGAGACCAGTATTTTGGAAACAAGAAAATTTGTGTTTGTGAAGATTTGACTTTGAATCATGTCTGAAGAATTTTATAATGCTTTTGGGACACCTGTTGCTCCAGTTACTGCTGCTGAAACACTGTATAGTGAAAATGAGACAGGAACTCATCAAAAACCGCCAAAGCTTATGTACATTGAAGACTTTAAAGGATGGCAGAATCGATTCGAGAACTGGGTGCAAGCTTACAAATTTGATGTTTGGTGTTCATTGTTGAAAGATTATGAAAAACCTAAGAATGAACGTGGGATTGTAAAGGCAATTGAGGACTATTCAGAGAGTGACAAATTGAAATTTACAAGTGAAAAAATGATGATCAGTATTCTTCAACAAGCGATTAAGGAAGATATCTTTGTTTTGATCCAACATAATGGTACAGCCAGATCAATTTGGGAAGCTTTGATTCAAAAGTTCAAAGGAAGTGCAGATATGATTAAAAACAGAAAGGCATTACTGAAGAAATCTTTTGATATGTTTGTAGCTTTTGATCATGAAACAATAAAACAGACCATTGACAGATATTGTCATCTAGTTTTGGAAATGGAGAGATTGGATATAAAGAAAGAAGATGAGGAATGGGTTGATAAACTTACTGAAGCACTACCACAGCATAAGTGGGGAACTTATTTGATGATTGTGAAACACTTAAGAAAGTCTCAGAGTATGAATTTGGCACAATTCATTCAAAAGATTGAAGAGCAGGAGCTGGATATTCAGAAAACTGCTATAATGAGGAATCCAAATGCCAAACAAGATGTCAGTCTGTATTACCGAGGGAACAAGTTTGAGGCTACCCCCAGCCCTAGTCCAAAGATTCAAACTGGTTTTAGTGCTGACAGTTCATCTGGAACAAAGGGTAGTAGTGTGACACAAAGTGGTGGATCTTCATCCTCGTATTCAAGCTTTGATCCAAACTTTACAACATCAAATCCTCAACAACCGAATTCAACAAATTTGCAGTGCAATGTGACTTTGAACATTCAAAACGGTCAAGATCTGTCTCCGGAAATAGCAAAACAACACATGGCATCACTTGTTGCTATGTTGGAATCATATGAAAGCTTGATTGGTGGCAAAATTGGAAATCCGATGCTTACCAAAGAAGATTATGACCAAATTGATGCAGAGGAACTTGAGTTGATGGATATAAAGTGGTGCTTAGCTAGTGCTTGGAGAAGGGCAGAAAAGTTTCAACAAATTACTGGTAGAGATGAGTTTCGAGGAATGGCTACTTCTCCACTGGGTTTTGACAAATCGAAAGTTACTTGTTTTCGTTGCAAAGGAAAAGGTCATTTTAAACGAGAATGCAAAAACCAAGAAGCTACCGGGAATCAAGAAAAGAACAATTATTATCAAAAATCAATTTTTCATCAGATTACTCAACAAAAGGAACCACAAACTGCACATGCTCGGCCAATTGTGGATGACAAAAGGAAAATGATCGAAGATGCAAATAGAAAAGCTTATTTTGGTATCATTGATCAAGATGATGAATTTGTTGCAGAAGGTTTTAGCTGGGATAAATACATTCCAACCGGTTCAGGTTTTGTTGCTAGAGTTCTGAGTGAAGATGGAACTTGTGAGAAAAGAATCCCGATTTTTCCAGATCTTGGAAGTGATGTGGATACTGATGATGAGGAAGAACATCTCAACAAAGATAGAAAAGGCATTGATCCTACTAGTTTTAATTTGTTTTTTGCAGATAAAATGGAGATGCTGTATCAGAAGAAGATTGCCAGATTGAGGAAAGAGCTGGAAGCAGCAAAAATCCTAGCTGTTGAAAAGACAAAGTCAGAAGCTGAAGAAGCAAATGCTGAGGCAGTAATAGAGAAGGTTGAAGATAAAGTTGTTGACGTGGAGAAAGTAGTAGAGAAAATAGTTGAAGTTGAAAAAATAGTTGAAGTTGAAAAAGTTGTTGAAGTTGAAAAGATAGTTGAAAAAATCGTTGAAGTTGAAAAAGTTGTTGAAGTTGAAAAAATAGTTGAAAAAATGGTTGAAGTTGAAAAACCATGCTTGAAGTGTTCAGAATCTTGCAAAGATTGTGAAGAAAAAGATAAGAAGATTGCTGAATTAGAGAAGATTAAAGAAGATTTACTGTCTGATGTGAAGTATGTGAAGGAGTCGTACGATGTGCTGAACAGGACAGTTGATAGTCTGAAAAAGACGAATTCAGAAATTGAAAAATCAATGGAAAAAATGAGTGCAACATTAATGACAAAGCAGAGCGTAATCAATGAGTATATCGAAGATGGTGCTAAGCTGAAACAAGAACTAGAACTCGAGAAGATTGAGAGTGAAAGGATTAAACGATTGTTGCTGAGCTATACAACATGTGATTATTTGATTGATCGTGTTTATCCTACTGTTGCAGGTCTGGAAGCGTTCATGGATAAAAAGACTGAAGATACTGATACTGGTAAGAAACCAAGTGTCAAGTATAACAGATGTCCGCCCCCGATCCATGAAAGTTATTCTCCCAGGAATCCTAACGAGGAGCATCTAAAAAAGGCAGTCAACATCAAGTTAAAGTTTGAAATCATTGATGAATTACCAGACAATATTGATGTTACATTCACAGCGTCTGACACTGATCATGAGTCTGAGTTAGTAAAGAAAGTTGTCGATCAGGTGTTAGATATGGATGAAGAGTCAAAGTCGGAGTCTAAGTCAGATAGTTCGAGTTCGTCAGAGAAGAGTCCGAGTTCTCCGGTTAAAAGGGTTTACAATAAAGAATTCCTGTTATCAAAATCTAATTTGAATGACGGATCAATCAAAGTAGCATATACTTTGAATGATTCAGACAAATTATATTCTGATGAGGAATTTCCAATAAGAAGTGTTAAAACTGAAATGATCAAACAGGTTTTCAAATTAACAGAAATTAATATTTCTTAAATAAAAGATTTAAATCTTGCTGAAAAACCTAAAAAGTACACTTCAAGAGTTCAACAGAGATTGAACAAGAAAAAGGGTTACAGTTATGGTTCTGGTTATCGAAAGAAATCAAACCACAACGGTAATTTCAAAAAGCAAGGTCTTGGTTTTATTTCTTCAGAAAATTATAAAAATGAGAAAAATTATAAACCAAAAACAAAATTTGTTGCAGGTGGAAGCTCAGAGGATGAACAGAAGAAATCTTTCTGGAAACAGTCAAATCAAGAGTTTCTTGCTCAAGTAAAAAAGAATGTGAATAAGTTTGCTCAAAGAGTTGACAGAAGAACTTGCTTTAAATGCCAAAAAGTTGGACATATTGCTTGGAACTGCCAAGAGTCCACTTATTCAAAACAGGAAGTTTCTTAAAACTCTGATATGAGAAGGAAATGTGTTGATAAATCGACTTTGGAAGTTGGTGAAACTTCAAAATGGTTTTACAAAAGAAGTGTCGATTTAAGCAAACAAAAATGGGTTGTTAAAAGCTCTGATACCACTTGTAGGATCGAATCGCGACCTGAATGAGTCGTTCGGAAGAGTTCTTAGACTATACGAAAGGCGGAAACAGACGTATAGACTCGAAACAGCTTGAATATCACTTTAATCTTCTTGTATATTGAATTAACAACGATTACAGTCACAATAAATACCGGCAGCACCTCGGTATCAAATCTGAAATCTGTTCCAAATGATAAGTCCACTAGTCTATTTATACCCTTCCTACTTTCGCTTGAAGACACATAAGACAATCAAGCGAACTCACCTAATTTACTTCAAGCGAAAACACCTAATTTCTTTCAAACGGACTTATATAAAACATACAAAATTAAAGTTCTGTCTTATATGTGCATTTAATTTCGTGTGATATTGCATTTGATGATGTCATCTTTATGATGTCATCATTGAATATGATGACATCATGCTCGATCAGATCCGCAACGAAACCGAGACTCGATATAAGACGAAGTCGACAGATGTATGCACCAACAATTTTCATCTATAGTTTCCAATGGGGTCCCACTAGATTCAACATTAGGGATGCCCACTGAGACAGATTCAGAAGAAGAATCAGGATACTCTTGATTTTCTTGAGAAGGAGTTTCAGTGGTTTCACTGAGTGTGTCCTGAGGGACCTCACCTGTAACACTGTCATCAACTGAAACATTAGAAACATTACAATCACACGCATTAACTGAAAAACAATCATCACCACAATTATTGTTCAAAGATTCAACACAACCATCATCAGTTTTGCCCAAAACATCAGGCTCACTAGACGACACATAAGCACAAAACGACTCAAACAAGGTTTTTCCAAAAGCAATTTCAGACTCAGTTTATTCAAAATAATTTTTAGAAAAATCAATGAAAAACTGGTTCACTCCCAAGTACATCTTCACACTTTACTTCAGGTACTTCATCTGCACATGAAGACGAAGCGTTAGGATCAATTGAACATTTAGAAACAAAATTTATTGAAGTGGATTTCGGATTCTCAACAGGTCTGCCATTAACCGATGACTTATTGTTTTTCGGACCATAAGTCATTTTACTCTCATTCATCAGCTCCTCCTCAGTCATAGGTAAATAAGTGTAATTGTCATTGTAAGGAGGAGGAGCCTGATTGTAGCCCAATCCACACCCTTTCTTTTTCTTATATGCAAGCTGTTGATCACACAAGTTTTTAACTAGTTTGCTGGAAGAATCATATTTCTTAATATTGAGTTCATTTATTTGATATCTATCTCTGATGTCCTCCAGTTCTTTAGTCAAAATGCATACTTGCTCCTGAGCATATAAGAAATGGGCTGTTTTTACACTTACATCATCTTTGAGTTTGATGATGTCTTTTCGCTGAGCCTCAATTTTTTCTTTATAAAGTTTTTCATTTTTCGATAAAGTAAAGTTTTTATTTTTAATATCTTGATAGTCTTGAATTAGCTCAGCGTTGTGTATTCTATAAGCTTCAACCCTTTCTCTACACTCAGGAGTGCAGAAAACAGAAAGTACCTCTTCTTTGGTGAGACCTTTGACTGGAGCTGAAAGAATCTGGGTCATGAGAGCAAGGTTTTCAGCTGAAGTCTCCTCCTCAGGTGCTGAAGTCTCATCCTCAGATACAGAGACTTGGTCATTTGAAGCTGAGGTCATGAAAGCAATGTTGTTTGTAGCAGCTTGATTTTCTGGGGCAGAGATGTTCAGTCGCTGAATTTCTGAATTCCAATCAAAGTTAATATCAGGCTGAACCACCAAGGCTTGAGGGTTTCCACCAGCAGCAGCGTCAGTAGTGGTGCTTGATGTGGTCACAAGAGCTCTCTCTGGATTAGGAGGAACAGGTTGGGCTGAAGTCTGTTCTCTATTAACTAGTGGCTTGGTGCAGTTTCGAGCATAATGTCCTTCCTCGTGACAGTTGTAACAACACAGATTAAATGGTACTGAAGAAGACCCAGTAAACCCAGTATCCCATCTGTTTTTACCAGTTCTTTTAACGAATCTCTTTGCTCTGAAAGCAGCCATAGCCAACTGCCAAGTGATGTCCATTTCTTCTACATCATCAGGATGAATCTGAAGTAAATCATCTCCAGACCATTTAGGAGGATCAATTTTTCCTGCAACAAATGCATTTAAGCAGTTTATAACAGAGTTAGCGATATCCAGATTTTCTTAAGACTGTTGTGAAAAGAAAGCAATCATCTCATTCTTTGCAGCAGAAGTTGGAGTGACCATAGCAGCATTAGACGATGCGACAACAGAAACACGAGAAGGAGCAGGAGATCCAGAGAAATAGGCATTAGCTGAAGTAGGAGCAGCCTTAGCAGATGCCGAGTTACTAAACATTTGAAAACCTCCTTGAGATATGAGAGTTGCATTGTTATTGTTTGATGAAGTAGAAGCAATAGAGAATCATGCAGCCTGCATGTTGTTCTTATAATTAGTTTCCCTCTGTTTATCATCCAGCTCATAGGCCTTGATATGAGAAATCATCTCAGACAGACTGCACCTAGCAAGATCTTTGGTCTTCTTGATCATAGCAACATGATGATCCCAACTTTTAGGTAAAGCATTCAGAAGCTGTCTATTTGTTGAAGCATTTGTTGTATGTATTTCTTCCATCTGCATTTGAGTAACCAGCTTGACAAATCTCTGAATTTGATTATCAACAGTTTCTCCATAGATATGGTTGAAATTGTTGAAATTTTGGCTCAGCAAATTTCTTCGACTTTCCTTCATATCCTCATTACCTTCATAGACATCTATCAGAGATTCCCACAATTCTTTGGCTGATTTGCAAGTACGAAAACCTATAGCAATGTCCGGACCCAATCCCATGGTCAGATAGGAAAGTGCCTTTTCATCTTCTTCAACTATTGTAAAATCTTCTTCAGTATACTGGCTAAGGGGTTTCTTTATTTTTACACCAGGTTCAGTAGGACTATCCATCATGATCTCCCTTGGACCTCTCAGAATGCTTCGCCAAATTTTAGAATCTTTGACCTTCACATGTTGTTCAAAACGCCACTTCCACTCAGGAAATTCATTTGCATCAGTCAACCTTGGAATGCGTGTAGTGGTTCCAACTTTTGAATCCAGTTCTTGCTGTTTGTTAAGGGCAGCCAGGTCAACATTATTTGCAGACATTATTAATTAATTGTTAATTAATTAATTTAGTTTTAAGTCCAAAGATCAATGTTCAATGTCCAAAGTCCAAAACACGTTGCAGCTTGTCGATTCGAGTCGAGACAAGAGATTGCGAGTCGAGACAAAGGTTTCAAGTCAAAAGTTTCAACTCGAGACCACAGCTTGTTGCGAGTCGAGACCACAATGAAGATAACTTGAGACCACAGATTATTGCGAGTCGAGACCAAATGATGACAACTCGAAACGGTAGCTGATTTCGAGTCGAGACCTACAAAACAGATGAGAGATAATACTGTTGACTCGTAATCCCTGATTTTCAGCACTTTTCCAAAAATTCAAAGATATCGAAATCTTTGAATTTTTTTCTTTTATCACCAACACCTCCGAGAAATCGGCAAACACCTTATCAGAAATCACACAAACCAAAATCAGCACCACTTATGTAAAATATGCTAAGAACAGTTTGAAGATGTGAATCCCGAAATCAAGAAAACACACCAAAACAAACTGAGTTCCTGTAAAAAAAACACTGGTAAATAAGATCAGTAATAGAAACAATCTTCTTGAATCCGAATGATATCAAAACCGAACCAAGAATTGGTTTCTTGGCTCTGATACCAATTGTAAAACCCGTTTGGATCTTTCAATGATATCAATCAGGAACTTGTGAGAGTGTGGAATCCAATCACAAGTTGATTCAAGAATAAATAAACAACAACCATAACTATATAGATCAAAACAAACCAGAAACTTGCATTCAACGATTCATGATGGCTGATACAAAGTTTCCCAAAGCTAGTTTCGGCTGGCCTCTAGTTCTCGATAACTGATCAACCTCAACCAAAAGGTTGAGGTTTGCTTAAATACAAAAACATGTGGGTAGATACCCTAGGCCCACTCGAAACCATCTAACACACCCAACCCATACATATCGACCCAAAACATAAAGCAAACATTTACAAGAACAACCTTTGAACTAAGAAATCCTCTATGTATAAACCTTCAGGTTCTAACAGGACCTATGAAACACAAGACAAACTTTGGGGATGCTTATTGTCTAGTAGTTACTGATGACTACTCTAGATTTTCTTGGGTATCTTTTATGGCGCACAAGAGTGAAACTCCTGAAATCCTCAAGAATCTTCTTACTTTGCTAGAGAATTTGTACACGCTGAAAGTGAAGAGGATCCGAAGCGACAATGGCACTGAGTTCAAAAACCGCATAATGGATGAGTTCTGTACTTCAAAGGGCATTCTTCATGAGTACAGTTCTAGCTACACTCCACAACAAAACGGTGTCGCTGAGAGGAAAAATCGAATGATAATAGAAACTGCAAGAACGATGTTGGTAGAGTCGGAGCTTCCTGTTCTGTTCTGGGGGGAGGCTGTGGCTACTGCTTGCTACATTTTAAACAGAGTTCTCACAGTTAAAAGGCATGACAAGACTTGTTTCGAACTGTTACACAAAAGGAAACCGGACATTTCTCACATAGAACCTTTTGGCGGTCCATGCACTATGATTGAACCACACGGAAAATTTGGCACTAAAGCAATTGAGGGTTTCTTCCTTGGATATGCTACTCCGAATTTTCGGGTATGGAATCTAGCAACCAAAAAGATTGAGTTATTGAGTGAAGTAAAGGTTCAAAGGTATATTAATTTCGTTAGAGCTCTGGGTGATCCTTGGATGTTCGATTATGATGGGCCATTCGACTCCTTTAATCTGCCAACCTTTGATGAAGCATCTGCAGCTGCTCAAATGATACTGGAAAGTGATAATGCGGTTGACTCGTCATTGGTAAGACCAATTATTGTTACCCCTCAAGCTTCTACTTCGGTTAACAACATTGATCAAAATAAGGAATTTGAAGATGCTGCTGATTACAATGATTCATCAGAAGATGATGAGTACCATGATGTGAATGAAGGCTCTTCAGCTCCAGTTGCTCCTGTTCAAGCTACTTCTGAAGCAACTACTCATGTGCAGAATGTAGACACTGCTGAAGGAAATGCATCCATCTCTACGTCTATGCCCGGTGTGGATTTGGTTGTTGATCTTAATCTTAACAATTTGGGTATTAATACTCGTGTTCCTGATGTTCCTGAAACAAGAATTCATGATACTCATCCACAGCATAATATTATTGGAGATGTCCAAAGTGGTGTGCAGACGCGTAATCAGCTGAGAAACAACCAGAATGCTGGCTTGTATTCAGCTATCAGAGAATCTGGTTTACAAAATGATTGGTCCTTCGCGTGTTATGTTTCACAAGAAGAACCAAAGTCTTGGAAAGAAGCTCTAAAGGATAATTCTTGGGTGGAAGCCATGCAGGAAGAACTGCAACAGTTCCAAAAGCTGGGTGTCTGGAAGCTTATTGAAAGACCTGAAAATTACAAGAAAATTGGCGCCCGTTGGGTTTTCAAATGCAAAAAAGATGATCGTGGAGTAGTCATTCGAAACAAGGCGAGATTGGTTGTTCAACGTCACATCGAAGGGATTGACTACAACGAAGTTTATGCACCGGTTGCACATCTTGAGGCTATTTGGATCTTTCTAGCTTATGCTTCATTTAAAGGATTCAAGGTCTACCAGATGGACGTGAAAAGTGCTTTCTTACACGGTGTGGTTGAAGAAGAGGTGCACGTCGAACAGCTTCCGGGTTTTGAAGATCCTATTCACCCTGATCGGGTTTGGTTGCTCAACAAAGATCTTTATGGTTTACATCAAGCACTGATGTGTGCAAAATGCAACATATAAATTACATCAAATGTGGCATAAAACTAACCTTTTTTTTAGTACTAATGTTGAAAAAAGTGTGTTTTTGTCTTCCTTTTGTATTTTCAGGATTAAAAGAGCTTAAATGGACAAAAGAAGCAAAAATGCAGCTAAATCTAACAATAATACAAGAAAAGGAATAAACATGGCTTGCCCGACCTCCCGACAGCATCTCCCCAAGCAAGAACAAGAGAACAGAAGGCTGAACACGCCCCGTGCTCAATGAGCACGGGGGCGTGCCCAAGTGTCTGCAGAAAAGACAAAGTTGTAGAAGCTTCTATCACCCACCACGGGGGCGTGCCCAGCGGACACGGGGCCGTGGTCAACGCTAAGATTCGCAGAATCTAGGCAAATCTTGATAGTACAGATACGCTTCTGCACAGGGGGTCGTGCCCAGCGGACACAGAGGCGTGGTCAACTAATGCAGACAAACTGCATTTAATGAAGAAAGAGAAGATGGGTGGACACGGGGCCATGTCCGGGCTTCTGTGCAGGCTATAAATAGGGGTGGTTGGCTCACTTGCAAACCATCCCTTGGCAAACCACCTCTCTCACACTTCACCCACCCACCACCACCATCACAACCCACATCCACCACCATCATCCATCATAGAGTGTGTGAGTAGTCTCGGGATCCAAGATTCATCGTAAGAGTTCTTGACAATCAAAGGCCATGTTTACCTAAGTCTCTTACATCACTTGGTGAAGACAAGTGTTTAGTGTAATACTTTTTATTTTTAATATTTTCGCACTTTTTATTTGGTTATATATTAATGACTTTAATAACTAGTTTCTTATGTTGAAGATGAATCTTCCTTATCATTTGTCCTTGGTGTCTTGGCATTATTTTACTGTCTATATAAAATAAAAGATTTTCACCATTCATATCACCACGGTCTATATGGAGATATGTTGGCTACCTGGTCGAGGGGTTAAGAGAATGGTTTGGTAAGAGTCTTGCCTTGTTCAGTGTATAGATCCTGCAAGGACCTAGGTCAAGTTTAGTAGGACATCCTTCAATACCCACTGGTATTGGATGGCGGGGGTCCAAACTCCTTGACCCCATCATATGTAAACTACTATTAAAACTTTAACCTGGCTATTTAGGATTGTATCCCTGCTGACTCAAACTACTTAGCCGAGGGTAACGTCACCTTCAAAAGAGGGGTCTACCACATTATGCATTAATAACTTAATTAATTATCTTTCAATAATCCAGCCCTTTAGGATTGTATCCGTACTGTCTCAAACTACTGGGTTGAGGGTAACATCACCTTCAAAAGAGGGGCCTACTACTATAACTAAGATAATCTCTTAAAAAGTGCAAAAGTGTGAAAATAATCAAAGGTTACACTAAATGCGAGTCGGATCCAAGTGATTCATCTTGTCTATCTGTTTTTACTTTTATTTTTATTTTTCAGCAATTTTAGTTTCTTTTATTTTCTAGTTAAAAACCTTTTTTCTAAATTTTTGATTTGATTAGACATTGAGGATAAAACGGTACTAAAAGCTCTTGTGTCCTTGGACGACCTTGGTATCTTACCAACACTATACTACGTTCATGATGGGTGCGCTTGCCCATATGTGTGTTTGGTGTTAGTAAAATATCATGTTTTATAAATTTAAAACTTGACTAAAGTGTAAAAAGGGCTAAAAATATACATAAAATATATATAACACTACACGCACATCAAGTTTTTTGCGCCGTTGCCGGGGACACAAGGATTTTAAGAAAGTTAGGAATCAACGGCCTAATCGTTTTTTCTTATTTATCTTTTTTTAGGATTTTTTTTTTAATTTTTAGTTTCTGCAGAGCTCAGCACGGGCCGTGCCTGGTCGGACACGGGCCGTGCTCAACATTGTCACTGGTAGTTTTTATTTTCTGAGTTACAGAGAGTTGAGCACGGGGCCGTGTCGGTGCAACAAGGGGCCGTGTCGAGCTCCCCAGTAACAGGGATCCGGAAAACAACTACTGTGCCTCCAACCACGGGCCGTGTTCAGCTGAGCACGGGGCCGTGGTGAAACTTCTGACCAACGTTCTTTTTTGTTTTTATTGTAGAACTTGGAACCCAAGCGTCACATCTGAAATTTCTACGCAGTGTATGAGCTCCAGTTCTAGTAGAGACATAAAAGAACCTCTAGACGAACCGGAACGCTTTCTAAGAAAAAGACTTAAAGCTAAAAACCAAGAGAAAGTTTCAGGGGACCCACTTCCAATGGCGGATCAACGTACCTTCATGGATTACCTACGACCCACCGTAGGTAATCTCGGCGCCACTATCAATGCACCGAATGTCAAGGCCAACAACTTCGAACTTCGGCCGCATTTGATACAAATGCTCCAAAACTCCGCAACCTTTCATGGGCTTGCGGACGAAGATCCCCATTTACATATCACTAACTTCTTGGAGATATGTGATACTTTTCGGATCAATGGAGCATCAAATGACGCCATCAGCCTTTGAATGTTTCCATTCTCACTAAAAGACCGAGCTATGGCTTGGCTTAATACCCTCCCAGTTGGCTCGGTAAACACCTGGGATGAACTAGCCCAAAAGTTTCTATATAAGTATTTCCCTCCTGCTAAAACGGCTAAATTAATGACTGAAATTAACACATATTCACAAGAGGACGGGGAATCCTTATATGAAACTTGGGAAAGGTTCAAGGAGATACTAAGAAAGTGTCCTCGTCATGGTCTTGCAGTATAGCAACAAGTATCCACTTTCTATAATTGGTTGTTGCCACACACAAGACAAACACTCGACTCTAGCTCCGGGGGACTTTTAGGTAATCGCCGCCCAAATGAAATTTATAACCAAATTGAGGAAATTGCTCAAACTAATTTTCAATGGCACACTCCCCGAGGCACGAAATCGATTGCCCCGGGCACCCATAAGGTTGAAACACTTAGAATTATGTTGGAAGTCGGTAATTGACGCTTGCGTTCGTCGGTTGCGTTAGAATCGTGTAAGTTGTTTCGGTTGTTGTTTCAAACCCGTTTTTCGATCCGATTTCAACATGTGAATATCAAAATTCAATTATAAAGCTAAATATACCAGTTCTAAGATACTTAACAAGTCCGGTGCTCCCGTTTCGATGTCGGTGCGTGTTGGTGCATTTATGTGTCTGTTACTTTATCTTGTTTACGTTGTATTTTGAACGTTCTTTTGTAATCGAGTCTGTTAGTTCCGTCAAGTCTACCTAGTCGAATATCCTCCTATCTTACTTGGTATGATGTTTGTCTCTGTATTGCTGTTTTAACATAATGCAAGTGTGCATTTATGTTGTGTCTGTCTGTTTGTTTGTTTTCATGCTTAACTGTTTAACAGTTAGATATATTCTGCCCATGTTTGATGTTTGACGAAGAATCAATCTTTGTCGAACAATATGATGGCGAACCTTCTATTGTTCGTCGACGTATGTGTGTGATGAAGAATCAATCTTCGTCACACATATTCTTCGTCACATAGGAGTTCGCCAGTGGTCAGTATATATTGCTTGTTATGTTCAACAGTTTAGGCATGAGAGCATTGTGAAACCTCTGAGAGTTTATCTTCAAGCATTGTGTGTATATGTTTGATGTTGTTCTCATCCATTTAATCCAAGTGAATCTTTGATTACGTGTGTGTTATTTACTCGCTTTACTTTGTTTGGTTTGCACCGTCATGTGGATTCCGCACTCGTGACCGTGTTTGTGATAAACAAGGATAGGTTTCCGTATTGATCCTCCGAGAAAAACGGACCTACAGTGCGTTTTTACTGCTGTGTTTTTCATTCACGTATGCGTTCTGTTACGTTCGGAAGCAGAATAAATTCGTAAATAATTCATATATGTAAAATATACGTGTACAAATTCGCATTTTTCGGTGTTGTCATTATTTCATCCACTGTCAGTTCCTTAAAGTTTAAACGTTTGGCAGATTTTCATGCAAATCACCATTCGTGTACTGTGAAGTCGAATAGACGTTCTTAGGATTTCCAAGGGCCTAGTTAGGTTAAGCTGAGTCTAAAACATCAGTTATTATTGTCCTAATGTGTGACAACCGGTAATTTTCGGTTTACAATTACGCGCAAAACAAGCATTAAGACAATAATTAGTGGTTTTTAAGACGTAAATTAACTTAATTAGGCCTTTGAATTGTCTAGGAACGTCAATTCGACTTTACAGTGCGCGAATGGTGATTTGCGAGAAAACTGCTGAACTGTTGATACAGTTTTGTGTGGATGTGGCTCGGTTTGGTTCGGCTCAATACCGACGTCGCGGCATTCCTCCGTCGTGCGCCCCAGAGATCGACACACGAAGCACGAAGAGCCGCGAACTGTCATCACCATGACATCACCATGATGATGTCATGTGAATAAGTTATCCATGCATGCTAGATATGCTTGATCGAATACTGCCATGCATTTCAACAACTAATGCATATTGGGCCTTGCATCTCACTAATATCCTTGTACTGTTGAGCCTGATATCCACGAAAAATATGACATATGTTGGTGGATTTGATATTTCTTCAATATCAACAAAAAAAAAAACAACAACGAAGAACATGCTTCACCTGATGATTCTTGGTTGGTTGGTGTATTGGACGAAAGATCCCCGTGGATTCATGTTCTTCGTGGGCCTCCTTTATTGGGCCCAATATCCTTCTCGTAGGGTTGTTGTTCTTTGACTATAAAAGGTCACTTGCAGAATAGTTAGAGATAGAGCACACCAGAGAGAGTTAGAGTGTTTTATTGTTAAACTTTGTACTTTGTAACTCTTCTGGATCTATACAAGTTATCTTTAAACGTTGAATCTTGTTCTTGTATTTTGTGTTCTTAGCTTGGTTGCATACCCACTTGGATTCCGCACTTGCGGGTGTGTTTTGGTAACAAGGAAGTAGGTCGGCTCTCTTCCTTAAGTTTTGTGTTGTGTTTTCGAGTAAAGTTCTGAAAGTTTGTTGAACATTAAACAAGGTTTTTCAAGTTTTTGAAACAAAATGGGTTAAAAGTTTAAGAAAACTTGTTGTTTTGCAAAAAAAGTTCACAAACACCGTGTGTAAACACATGGAGACATGTTTAAATTCGGTTTTTCTTAAAATTTTTGCAAAAATCTTTTTTCGCTAATTTTTCCGGTGAGGTGTTTGGCCGGAAAAGTAACCGGAATATACCCTGTTGAAAAGATAACCTTCAAAATATTTTGAAAAGTTGAAATTTCGAATTCTGTTATTAAATGCACAAGTAGGATAGGAGGATATCCGACTTGATCGACTAACGGAATTACAGACTCGATAATTAAAAGACGGTAATAATTACGACGCTCAATAAAGAACAAGTTATAGACACAAAACGACGCACCAACACCGTATCTGAATATGCACAAACCTTCTTTCCTTAGTCAGGATCCAGATTCTGCTTAAAATAGTAACTTCTCACCAACTTTTCACAGTTTTCAATTCTTGCGAAACATATAATCCAACGAAAAATCTTTCTGTTTTTGTCTTATATCACGTACTATTGGTCTTTCGACCAATCATAAATTTCACAAAAAATTCATTCACGAAACATTGGTGTTTGTCTTATTATGCCAAATAGTGGACTTATTACATTACAACTTTCGTGGACTTTGATTGGATTTCCATTGGGCTTATTTCGTGGACTCCCTTCCTTACGAAACATACTTGTTTTTTGTCTCTTTCTAACGAACAACCCTCTTTCAAAAACGTCAGTTATTATTGCCTTAATGTTTGTTATGTGCGTAATTATAAAACAATCACACCATCTCTATCTCATGCATAAACACTTATTTTAACATATTTATCTTTATTGGATAATCACTTCATTTATAGGTATGATGAGTAATGAACAAAATAGAGAAAATTTTCAAAATTTGGACTTGAGAATAAAGATGGAGACCCACACATAAAAGCTCTTACTTAAACTAAAATTTAATTATATCACATTACATATCTCTATATTGTATCATATCACATCATATAGTATTATATAATATTATATTGTATCTTATCATGCCATATTATATTAAGTACATTATCATAGGATATGGTTGTGTTATCTTACACAGTCTTCTAAATCTAGGATGAGTAGAAAGACAATGAATTGTAAAATATACTACAATTGATTGTAAAATATAACATAATGCCGCCGATGACAAAAGACACAATAAATCGCAAAAAAGACACAACGGCGAAAATAAAGAAGAAACACGATGCCGAATAAAAAGATATAGCTAGTGATCTAAAAAAAGTTCTAAAATCTACAAGCTAAAAATTTAAAAGGAAAAACCTAAAATCTAAGATGCTAGAGTTCAACATAGTTTTAGGAGACTACGCATTTAAACGTTTTCCTATGTATAAAACGGATATTATATTATAGTTATAGCAAATTATATTAAACATATATAATGGATAAATATTATATTATAGTTGTAGTAAATTATATAAGAAAGAACTATATTAAAATTCATTTTATTTAGTTATTGTTTTTATTTTGGCAAATTGGAAAATAATAATCCCACCATTGTGAAATTGGCCAATAATAATCCCAAGTCAGGAATTAGGCACCAATAATCCCACCTCGTCCATTTTTGGAAAATAATAATCCACAGTCACTAAACGACAAAAGTGCCACGTCAGCATTTGGAGTATTATTTTCCAAAAATGGACGAGGTGGGATTATTGATGGCTAATTCCTGACTTGGGATTATTATTGGCCAATTTCACAATGGTGGGATTATTATTTTCCAATTTGCCTTTTATTTTTATAAATAATTTATTTATTTTTATAAATAATATTTAACGATATTTTATTAGTGTTATTGTTTTTATTTTCCTTCACTTTATTCACTCTATCATTTTATTTCAAATTTTTTTTAGTTTTATAAAGAATATTTCATTATTTTCCTTCACTTTATCAACTCATTCATTTTATATCAATTTTTTTTAATGTTATGGTGTTTATTTTCCTTGGAATTATTCATTCATCACTCTATATATACGTGTTACCTTCTGTCGAATACATATATAGCGCCGTGTAGCAGATTAGAAACCCTAGCTGCACGAACATACTCCTGTAATCTCCCCCTCTCAACTCGACCAACCATCCGAAATACCACACCGCTTTCAAGATGTTGACATCATTTCCGGCGAATCGTTCTGGAAAACACGACTCTCCTTTGCGTGCCATAACGTTAGTTTAAGGTAATTACATGTTTGTTTCGTTTTCTGGTTCCTTCTGATCTTGAAAGGGTTTATTTGCGGATTTGAATGTTTATCTAGAGAACAAAAGGATCTGGAGATGTACAAAATATTTATTTGAAGTTACAGTTATGTTTTTAGTGCTTACTTGATTTAACTGAGCGTTGTATTGTTAACAATTAAGAGTCTGGTTTCTGTAGAAGAGAAGCTATACTCTCTAATTACTATAATAATCTATGTAAGCATAACGAATTTACCATAACATCTTAATTGTGTTTTCATTTTTTCTTAACTCAAGTTTTCTACTTTTGTAAAACGCATCTATTAAATAAGGATGTAAGCCAGGGAACATTTGAGTGGTGGGTGATATTTCTTTGTATATACTTGTGTGTATACATTGAATCTGTATAATCATAAATGCAATCTTTCTTTGTTGGCAAATTTCTTAAAAGAAAACATGAAGATTAATGTGCTATTTATCTTTCCTGGGATCGGAGTATGAAATAGATATTTGAATCAGATCCACTGAAGAACGTTTCATTGTTTTTATGCAGAATTTTTCTTGCTCAGGTTTCTACTTGACAAGTCATTAGACACCAACCTTATTCGGAAGAATCTTCTGGATCAACACTAAGTAGCTAAAAAGCTTATGGGTAACGGCTGCGTATGAAGATTACACTGGGGATTTACATATTCAAGGACACATTGAGGGATGGTCATAGATGGGTTGGAGGATGCTAAAGTAATTCCAATTGACCATCCAAGAATAAGACTAAGCTCATGCACTGTCTGCATAGTGGTTGTGGCACTTTCTGTTGCTCACCTACAAATTCTTCAGCCGTTGAGTTGGATGCACAGGTAGTTTCATGTTTGGCGTTGATTTATATGTTATTGAGTCGCACTTGTGGCAAGTTAATTGATTGCTAGTTAATGTCCGTTTTATCTCAGGCAAGAGCCGTGTAAGGAACATTATATCTTAGAAGATTATACTGGGGATTTCCATATTCAAACACACATAGTGGCCGAGATGGTTTACTTAGCTCGTCGAATAGACTGTGCTCAATGGTCCACAGTAAACTGTTTCCCGAGCTAGTAAGTAAAAGTCAGGTAGACCAGCTTTGGTCGTAAACTCAAAATTAGGGGTCAAAATTAGCTAGTAAGTAAAACTCAGGTAGACCAGCTTCGGAAATATACACTTGCTTACTTGCTAACGCCAGGCGGACTTCTGTAAAGATTACTGACAGCAATACGATTGAACTCATTCGCTGTCTGCAAAGTGATTGTAGCGTCTTTTGTAGCTCACCCACAAATGTTGCACGCGTTGATTTGGATGCTCGGGTAGCTTAAGAGATGTAGGTCCCTCTCGGAGGTTGAGATTAAACCTATTCCTTGTTATGTCTAACACACTAGCAAGTGCGGAATCCAAGCTAGCATGCAAACTGAGATAGAACAAGAAGAAGCACAAACACAACACACAAACTTCACCGATTAACACCACTTGTATTAATACTAATGAAAGGTTCGGTTACAAGCTCAATGTTTACAAATGTATTCTGCAAACTCTCTCTAACTTTCGTGTGTGTGTGTGTTCTGGACAGAATGCTCTCACTTCTCACAATGAAGTCTCTCCAAGTCTAAGTGTCTGTCCCTCTAAACTCTAACTCTAGCTGAAGTGAACACACAACATGGGTATTTATACCCGTCACAGCAGGTCTGGTCGAAGGATCAGATAGACTGATCGAAAGATCATCTATCGACCTGAAACATATCGAAGGATTCATAAATACCTCGAAGGATGGTATCCTTCGAGTTATCCTTCGAGCTCATCTATCGAAGGTTTATGTTTCGAGCTCATCGAAGGATATAAACAATCCTTCGATGACCCATCTTTCGACTCAGACATCTTACAAACATTTTCTAACTGTTTGGCCAAGTCAAACCGGAGGATGGTTGACTTGGTCAAACTTACAGGACTAACAAGGACATCGTTTTATATCGTTACAAAATACAGACAAAGTACAGACACAAGTGCACCAACAAACTCCCCCTTGGCTGTAGCTTTGTCTTTATCTTTATAACTTGATCTTTGTCTCGATCTTTGTGTCTTCAAGTCTTTGACGTCCTTTCAAGTCTTCAATGTCGGAGGATCTTTAAAGTCTTCACGTCTTGAAAGCAGAAAGTGTACCAACAAACTCCCCGTTTCATGTAGGAAGTGTGTTGACAAACTCCCCCTTAACATAAGCTCCCCCTTGAGTTATGCTCGTGAAATACTTGTTCTTTATGAATTGAGATCCTTGTGGTGTTGATGATGGTCAGCGGCAACTCGATCATCTTTATTACTTGAGTGCCTTCACGTCGTGTCTTCATTCCGAAGCTTTGTCATCGACCATGTTCTCCTTGCCTTTAGAATCTGCACATGCAAGAAATCTAAACGCGTAATGAGAACAACTGCTTGGAATATCATAAGCAAACGACACACGTATGACCATGTCATAATCAAACACCGTCCGACAGTTTGAAAGTTTAATAAATTTATCAAATTCAGTTTTTAACTTTCAAAACTTGCAAATTTCGACCGTTTATGAAGATTTAGTCGTTTCGGTTTTCGTTCAGGTTTCAGGTAACAAAGACTCGAGCTCCAACATCGTACGATCGAAAATAAAATAGAAATAAAATCTTTTTGGCTTTTAGAAAGTTTATATTAAAACACACCTAAAATCTTTTTGGACTTTTGAATATTTTAAATTTAAAGACTGAAAGCAGTAAATAAATATATACAAAGATGCAGAAACTGAAAGCATTAAATAAATATTTACAGACATTCTTTTTGCGAGTTTCGAGGGTAAGAGAATCATATCAGTGTACGGTCATGCCAAAACGCTCTTGTTGTTCTTTTAGTTAACATTAAGATAAGCATCCTATAACAATTATCGGTATTGTTGTCCACTTAAGCTCAACTTATCATTTGTAATCATGGCGAGGGGATACGTTAAGGTATGATTTATACTTACCGACCGGTGTTCATCCACATCACGACACATTCCCGTATCAAGGTATGCACGAGGGTTCATCTTACCGGTGAGTATACCGATTATCATCTGTTTGACCGTATATGATGTGAGATTCTCACTTATTTTGATTTGAAAACAAGCCCTATGTGATAGAATCACTTATTGATGAGGAACTTGATTTTCGATGCATGAGGGCACAGGAGCAAGTCCGTGAACAGGTCAGTACTTTCGTACAGCAGAGAGACGAACTTGACTCCCGGATAAATGTGATATATTATCACTTATTTTGAGGGACATGTGATTGTTGATCACTTATTGAGGTCGAATGCAATATGTACACGTATGTATAGTATCATGGAAGATCTAGACTTGCGTCCCCGTTATTTTTCGGTAAAAGATATAACCATGATACCCAGATGATAAGCAGCATAAAGACCGAATATCTCAGAACCTCGGCAATCTCTCAAACGAAATTTCGGTACTAAGACCATATGCCAATGAATGGTTCCCACCCAGTCTTCAGTCGATTTAAGTTTATATCACCCTGCACACTTTAAAATGATTGTGAGCCTACCGATACATCTTATATAGAGCTGCTTATCGTTTTTTTTATTTTAGGTTTAAAGAGGTTTAGACAGACCACTGATGTACTATCATTTTCTCTTTTGCTCGCCAGGAAACTCATTTTTGCTTTTCTATTGTTTTTGTGTTTTTGAAATATTTCGATGTTTTTGGATTTTCAAATTTTTGGATTTACTCCCCCTAAAATCAACAAACTAAGATAAAATTAAAAACACAAAGGTAGTTACAAAAATGATTTTCCGATGTTGGTATTACTCTTGCTTGACCTTAATGCCGTTTACCAATAATAAATAGTCAAATCTTGATTTGCCAAATGCTTTGGTAAAAAGGTCGGCACGTTGGTCATCGGTGTGGACGTAAGCAACATCGATTAGCCTTTTCTCAAAGCAATCACGTATGAAGTGATACTTAATTTCGATGTGCTTAGTCTTTGAATGCTGCACAGGATTTTTAGTGATCTGTAAGGCAGCAGAATTATCAACGTAAATAGGAGTAGTTAGGAATTCAAAACCGTAGTCGCGCATTTGTTGTTGGATCCATAGGACTTGGGAGCAACAACTTGATGCAGCAATGTATTCAGCTTCGCATGTTGATGTAGCTACACATGTCTGCTTCTTGCACTGCCATGTGACTAGGCGATTTCCCAAAAACTGACATCCAGCCGTTGTGGATTTGCCGTCGATCTTGCATCCGCCAAAATCAGAATCACTGAATGCGATCAAGTCAAAGTTATTATCCCTAGGGTACCATAGACCGGTGTCAGGGTAACCCTTCAAATAACGAAAAATCCTTTTAACAGCTGCAAGATGTGAGGCCTTCGGGTTCACTTGATATCTGGCAAGCAGGCACGTTGGGTACATTATATCTGGTCTTGATGCTGTGAGGTACATAAGAGATCCGATCATCGCGCGGTAGTATGAGGGGCTAACATCTTGACCCTTCAAGTCTGGAGTAATTCCGTGATTTTGCGGCAATGGGGTACCGATGGGCGTTGCATCAGACATCTGGAACCGGCTCAAGATGTCACCAACATATTTAGTCTGATGGATGAATATCCCAGACTCAGTTTGTTGTACTTGTAGGCCCAAAAAGAAAGTCATTTCCCCTATAGCACTCATCTCGAATTTATCCTGCATAATGCGCTCGAAATTCCTACACATAACATCATTAGTAGAACCAAATATAATATCATCAACGTATACCTGTACCAGTAGAAGATCTCCATCTTGTTCTTTGACGAAAAGAGTACAATCGATAAGACCTCTGCGAAAACCATTCTCCAGCAAATAATTAGATAAGGTTGCGTACCAAGCTCGCGGTGCTTGATGAAGACCATAGAGAGCTTTGTTGAGCAACCAAACCCGATCGGGATGGATAGGATCTTCAAAACCTGGAGGCTGTTCGACGTACACCTCTTCTTCCACCACACCATGTAAGAATGCACTTTTCACGTCCATCTGGTATACCTTGAAACCTTTGAATGAAGCATAAGCCAGAAATATCCGAATTGCTTCTAGACGTGCAACAGGTGCATACACTTCGTTGTAGTCGATCCCTTCTATCTGACGAAAACCTTGAACGACTAGCCTTGCTTTGTTTCGAATAACGACTCCACGGTCATCCTTTTTGCATTTAAACACCCAACGGGTACCAATCTTCTTGTAACCAGCAGGTTTCTCTACGAGTTTCCAGACACCAAGCTTCTGGAATTGTTGCAGTTCTTCCTGCATTGCTTCAACCCAAGAGCTATCTTTCAAAGCATCTTTCCAAGTTCTTGGCTCTTCCTGTGAAACATAACACGCGAAAGACCAATCGTTTTGTTGACCAGATTCTCGGATAGTTGCATACAAGCCTGCATTGTTGTTGTTTCGCAACATGTTTCTTGTTTGAACGCCACTTTGCACATTTCCGATGATGTTTTGTTGAGGATGGGTATTGTGAATCCTTGTTTCTGGATTATCTTGAACTGGAATGTTTGTACCCAGATTGTTGAGATTGAGATCAACAATCAATTCAATGCCCGGAATTGACGAAGAGGATGATGCAGTAGCTTCAGCTGTTCTAGGGGCGTCCACTGGAGGAGTACCCTCTGAAATACCATGAACTGCTGTTATTGGAACTTCTTGATCTGCATCGAGAAATTCATCATCCTCTGAAGATTCGTTCAATTCGGTAGCATCGTGAAAATCCTCATTGTCGAGAGCATTATTGTTCACTGAAGATGGTTCTTGATTGACAATAATTGGACGAACCAACGGTGAATCTGTTGCATTGTCACTCTCGAAAAACATCCTTGCCGCAGCATTTTCTTCAACTGCTTCAACATTGATCGAATTGAAAAAGTCATCGTACTCGAACATCCAAGGTTGACCTGGATTTTTGACTGGTAAAGTGTGCCTTTGTACTCTGACTTCAGACCATTCCTCGACCCTTTTAGTCTCTAGATTCCAGACTCTTAAGTTTGGGGTGGAATACCCAAGAAAGTATCCATCAATTGCTCTTGCCCCAAACTTTCCATTAGGATCGATTATTGTGCACGGAGCTCCAAACGGTTCAAGATACGACAAATCTGGTTTCCGTTTGTTGATAAGCTCAAAACAGGTCTTGTTGTGCCGTTTGACTGTAAGGACTCGGTTCAACGTATAACATGCAGAGGCCACAGCTTCAGTCCAGAATGGAATCGGCAACTGTGACTCTACCAACATAGTCCTAGCAGTCTCGATCAATGTGCGGTTTTTACGTTCAGCGACGCCATTCTGTTGAGGAGTATAGGCTGCACTAAATTCGTGAAGAATACCTTTTGAAGTGCAAAACTCCGCCATGGCATGATTTTTGAATTCAGTACCATTGTCGCTACGTATCCGCCTAACCTTCAACTTATATAGATTCTCAATCTGAATGATCAAGTTTTTGATGATACCGAAGGTTTCACTCTTATGTGCCATGAACGCCACCCAAGAAAATCTTGAATAATCATCAGTTATCGCGAGGCAATATTGATCATTCCTAATACTTTTGTGCTTGACAGGACCGAACAAATCCATGTGCAAACGTTCAAGAGGAACAGCCACCGTGTTGATTTTCTTTGTAGGATGTCGCTTCTTCGTTTGTTTTCCTTTCTGGCACGAGACACAGATGTCTTGAAGATGAAAGTTTTTAAGAGGAACACCATTCACCAATTCATTTGACACCAAATGATTCATTTTGCGTAGGTGAATGTGACCCATTCGTCTGTGCCAAGAGATTGAGTCTTTTTCTGTGGCTTTGGAAACGAAACAAGTTGCTTGTGCAGACGTTGTGATAGCTTGGCTCATATCAAGGACATACAGATCATTTATCCTTGGAGCCGACAAGAGAATCCATTCTTTTGGAATTTTGAAGCCGGGTTTCAGCACATAACATCCATTTGCATCAAAGTGTACTGAGAACTGCTTATCACAAATTTGAGAAACACTAAGAAGATTGTGATCAAGTTGTTGTACGAAGTTGATCTTATCAAAGCTAACAACCCCGTTGGAAATCATTCCTTCACCCGTAATATATCCGCCTTTATCTCCAGCAAAAGCAACATAACCTCCTCTAATAGATTTAACGTCGTAGAGAAGCTTCATGTCGCCTGTCATGTGCCTGGATGCCCCACTATCAACAATCCAATGACTACTGATAGTTCCTCCTGGAACACCCTGCACATGAACTCACATAATTAGTTGGAGATGGGGACCCAAGCCATTGTGGTCTTGGGTCTTCCATTTTCATCAATAACAATAACTTCTATTCTTTGATGATTCGAAAATTGTGATGGTCCCCCTGATTCTTTAACCGTTTTTGGTTTCCAGGTCTGTTTTGGTTTACCAGTGTCATTCTTTAAAATTTTAACTTCATGGTTGTCAGAAGTTCTTGAATTTTCTGGTTTGACAGAAACAGATTGTTTGTTAACCACATCGGTGTTAATTATCTTTTCAATTTTCTTGACCTGTTGGCGTTTCTGTTTCTTTTCCCTTTCTTTTACAAGGCGGGGATCTTGTTTTACAGAAACAGATCGTTTGCGGTCAGTTTGGGCACGGGGATCATCAACCTTTGCTTTCAGCTTATGAAGATACGGACAATTTCGAATTATGTGTCCAATTGTACCACATTCAAAACATGATCTTCGTTCAACAAACCCCGAAGAAACATGTGATTGCCTTGCCGATGATGAACTTTGTGATCCCGAGGTACTAGGTTTTGAACTATTTGGTTCATTCCTTTTCATCACAGTTGCTTTCTTGACAAAATCTAAGTTAGATTGGTTTTCAAACTTTTCAATTTTGTCCGTTCCCTTAGATTTCACAAAGTTCACATTCTTTTTCTTCTTCTGAATCGGCTTCCTTTGAGTTTGAGTCGGTATTTTACCTGTTGGTTTGGCATGATTTTGCTGTTTTTGCACTGTTGGTAATTTTTGATTGCCAAATTGTTTTCGAACTTCGGCCTTTGGGATAGGAGGGCACTGTGTTACAGTAACACGTGATCCTGTCTTTCCCAAAAACTTACTTGTTGAATTTTCAAAGACTTTACTGATTAATGATTGATTAACATTCTTAATAGGAAAATCTTTGTCTGAATAAACTTTATCATCACCAACAAGAGTGTACAGCAAATCCACACTCTCCGACTCTTTGGAAGATGTGGACTCGGTTGGAACAGTCTTAGCAGGTTTTGCGGGAGGATCACATAGAATATGATTCTCAAGAGGTATGTCCTCTTCTTTGATTACCGCATCAGACTTTTCCGAATCAGTATCATCGGATTCATCATCAGAAGAATCAGTATCCTCAATCACAACTGAAGGAGCCTGATTCGGTTCGGCAGAAGACACACATGTATCTGCTGACACATCTGAATCTGATGATACCTCTTTCTTGTATCCGAGTCCTGCTGCAAATTCATTAACATCTAGAGGAACAGATGGTTCAAAGAAAGTTCTATTCTCCTCGTCAGGCATGGCATCATAATTTTGTCTAACAGGTGGTGGACATTGCTTATATCCAATGCATGTGACATCCTTTTTCTCTTTCTGAACATCAATGATGTGATCCAACACATAGCTAGAGCTTAAATAGCTATCTAACTTGAGTCGGATCACCTCACTTTCGGTTTTAACACAAGCCATTTCCTTTTGCATTACCTCAAGGCGAGTTATATACAAATTAATGTCAGTTTGTTTTCTGGAAACCATTTTTGTTAACTCAGTTTTATCTTTCTTCAATTTTTCAATCATCGATTTAAACTCTTTTTCATGGTTTTCATAAAACATGTTGGCTTCAGTGCACTTTGAAAGATCAACAGTCAATTTCTGATTATGAATGAATGTCACATCATATTTCTCTTGCAAAGCCTCGTGTTTGCCTTGCAATTCACACCACTTATCATTCAATGACACATGTTTGTCTTGCAAGTCAAACAAACTAGCTTGTACAGCATCATGCTTGCCTTGCAACTCAGACATGTTTGCTTCTAAATCAGCACATTTAACATGCAAACTATCACAGTTATCACAACTAACAGAAGTGGGTTCATCGACACATACCTGACTTGATGAACTGTCGACATTAGCCATAAAGGCTGAATGGAGAGAAGACGAAGAATAAGCAGCTTGATCCACCAAAATCGATCTTCTTTGAATTCCTGTTGCAGCGTCTTCCAAAAGCTCATCAATATTTGCATCGACTGACGCACTTGATGTGTCATCTTCCTGATCATTCCCTGAACCCGAGGACATTTCATCTGAACTTCCAGTATAACCAGAAGAGTCTTCATCTTCAGAAGATTCATCACCATTGGTGGAAGATTCTCCACCACTGGCGTGTTTAAGATCCTTGACAATTTCAGCAAAACAAGCTGTTCCATCTGGAGCATCATTTCCCAACTGGATTGACCAATCACATCCTTCATCTACTTGAACCACAAGTGCCTGGTTGGCATTAGATGGTCCTGCTTGACTTTGGTTGTTGACAGGCACCAATGTGCGCTCATTGTTCCTTACTTGGTTCTGAGCTCGGTTGCCTTGACCTCTGAAAGGATTATGGTTTCCATGTTGAGATGGCCTTGTACATTCACGTTTGAAATGACCACGTTCACCACAATTGAAGCACTTAACAGCCTGCTTATCGAACCCATACTTGGTGTCTTTCTTGCTTTCCAAGCTGGTTCTGCCCGTTCTTTCCATGAAATCCTTTGCTCGCCTAACAGCACTGGCAAAGGCCCACTTGATATCCATTATCTCCATCTCCTCTTTATCTATCTGCTGATAGTCTTCTTGTGTCAGATTAATTTTGCCAATCTGACCTTCCACTAATCCACAGTATGCGCTCACCAAAGTGTTTAGCAGCTCCATATGTTCTTTTGCTACTTCCACACTGACTTTAGAAAAGCTTGAGGTGTCGAGCCGTACTGTATTTGGCTTTGACTGCTGACTAGCAGATGATGTGCTTCCATAACATGCTTGCTGTTGAGGAGGAAGTGGATTCCCATACATGTCTGTTGGTCCGGTAGATTGAGGAGGAGGAAGTGGATTTCCGAACATGTCTGTTGTTTCGGTAGATCGAACAGGTAATGGATTTCCGAACATATCAGTTGCTCTGATAGTTCGTTGGCTTTGCTGTTGTGGTGCTTGTTGAGGAACTGGTTCAAGCGGATTTCCAAACATGTCTGTTTTTGGAGGGACTGGAACTTGGATAGTATTGCCAAACATGTCAGTGTGAGACACAAACGTTGTTTGAATTGGAGCATGTGAAGAAGGTTTTGTAGAAGTGCTAGAAGTTCCATAATACATTTCAGGATTTTGTGGCACTGGAACTCTTTTCGCCTTGAGAGTTTCTTCCTGATTCTTGTTTTCCAGGATTTGAACAAAGTCATTGTAGCTTGTTGTAGCTAAAGTGCCATTGTACTTCATGATTTCCAAGAAAGTATTCCATTGAGGTGGCAACGCATCTGCAAACCTTTTCACAATCTCTGCTGAAGGTGTAACGACCTCAAAATTTGACAATTCACTCAGCAAATGATTAAATCGACTTGTCAAATCTCCTATAGATTCATTCTCCATACAAGTAAAACCATCAAACTCTTTCTTTAGCAGGTCTTTCCTCAATTGACGTGTCGCTTCATTTCCTACGCCCCTTGTCTTCAATGCATCCCACAACCTCTTTGTTGTCTTGTAACTGACAAATTGATGATAAATGTCTTTACTTAACGCCTGAGTAAGAATGGGATAAGCCTTCTTTTCCAAGTCATAGACCTTCTTCTGATCTTCTGTAAGATCTGCAAACGTTGCAGCAGATGATGCAGCAACCTCTATTGTTTGATCGAAATCTGTGATGAACCGCAACCACAATTCTGTATTTTGCCCAAGGACGTATGTATGAAATCTGTCAATCCATCCTGGATATTCATATAAGTGCATCAACTTTGGAGGACGATTCAAACTTCCCGTTTCACTCTCACTTAATAAAATGCTTTGAACACTTGGAGTTTGATTTGATACGAATGCCCATTGACCGGTAGATATAGCTTGAGAAGACACCGGTGCGGGAGACGGAGTACCAAAATACATATCTGTATTTACTGGTCTATTCCATCTTGGATTCATTTTTGAACAAGAAAGATAATACCTGAAAATCACAACTTGTTAAACATAAACAGACTGAGATCGAAAGATCAAGACTTGTTCGAAGGATCAACAGTGTTCGAAAGATCACTGTTGAGTTTCGAACAAAGATTTCGAAAGATTCTCCAACCGAAGGATCCTTATCTTTCGAAAAAGAAACAAAGATTTCGAAAGATTCTCCAACGAAGGATCCTTATCTTTCGAAAAAGAAACAAAGATTTCGAAAGATTCTCCAACGAAGGATCCTTATCTTTCGAAAAAGAACTGTAGACCGAAAGATGTATGTTTCGAAAAGATTCCTTGGAACGAAGGATAAGTCACAGACTTCGAAGGATGTTCGAAGGATGATAATCTGTCGAACTTCCCTTGATCGAAAGATGATCTTTCGACTCCGAAGGATATCCTTCGATCGATTCTGACACAGTTGACAAACTAAGTGACAGGTTGGTGAAAAAGGTGATGGGTTGGTGAAAACTTTCGGCAGAAGGCAGAAGGTATGGTCAGACCATATCTTCTGCATGCAAAGCAGATTTAAACAATAAAATATTACGAAAATTCGAAAGTTCAACCCAGAAACCGGTACCGGAGTAAGCCGGAATTTGGCCGGAAATGACCAAAAATCTTAAAAACAGATTTTTAAGTTACCCAAACCTTCTTTTAACACACCCGGAAGTTTAGAACGCGTTTTTACAACAAGAAAAGCGAGAAAAACAGTAAAAACGGCTGCAAAACCAAGTGAGTTTTTGTCCAAAAACACTCCAAAGTCTTGTAAAAACCCGGTTTTTAACAAGGAAAAGAGCCACGGCTCTGATACCACTTGTAGGTCCCTCTCGGAGGTTGAGATTAAACCTATTCCTTGTTATGTCTAACACACTAGCAAGTGCGGAATCCAAGCTAGCATGCAAACCGAGATAGAACAAGAAGAAGCACAAACACAACACACAAACTTCACCGATTAACACCACTTGTATTAATACTAACGAAAGGTTCGGTTACAAGCTCAATGTTTACAAATGTATTCTGCAAACTCTCTCTAACTTTCGTGTGTGTGTGTGTTCTGGACAGAATGCTCTCACTTCTCACAATGAAGTCTCTCCAAGTCTAAGTGTCTGTCCCTCTAAACTCTAACTCTAGCTGAAGTGAACACACAACATGGGTATTTATACCCGTCACAGCAGGTCTGGTCGAAGGATCAGATAGACTGATCGAAAGATCATCTATCGACCTGAAACATATCGAAGGATTCATAAATACCTCGAAGGATGGTATCCTTCGAGTTATCCTTCGAGCTCATCTATCGAAGGTTTATGTTTCGAGCTCATCGAAGGATATAAACAATCCTTCGATGACCCATCTTTCGACTCAGACATCTTACAAACATTTTCTAACTGTTTGGCCAAGTCAAACCGGAGGATGGTTGACTTGGTCAAACTTACAGGACTAACAAGGACATCGTTTTATATCGTTACAAAATACAGACAAAGTACAGACACAAGTGCACCAACAAGAGATTCTATATTGCTATGGCAAAACACAATGTTACGAAGTGGTCAACGCACTGGAAGGAGTGAGTCAATGGGGGGAGAGACGGTTTGTTCAACAAGCTTGAACAGTCTTCCTTCTCGTAATTGTCTTGCTACAAATGCAACCATGTTGATTGAGGCCCAATACGGTTTTTGTATGGAGTCAGATGCAACCAACTCTGCAAAGAAGTCTAGAGGAAAGACATGGTGAATTGGTACAGGTGTGATTGTCTGGGGCCCATTTTTCCATCTCGATACAATTGTGTCAAATACAATGAAACATTCTTCACGAGTGTTGAATTTGAACACAACAAGAATTCTACTTGTAAAATCAAACATGAGGTTGGTAGCAGCTTTACTGTCACCGAGTCATTGTCAGAGCCACTTTGGGGGAACACTCATCATATGATAAGGCGGCTGATGATGGACTTATTGGATATGGAAGCTGCATTACCTGATGGAGCAAGAAGACGTTCAATGGAAAGCCCCAAATGGAGGTCTGCGTGGTGTGTGTTTGTTAAATCTGCTACAATAATATATGAGGTATGATTTGTCTTTATTATTTAAAACAAACAATCTGTTTTGACCCATCTTGAAAATTTATTAATTATTGCGTTGCAGATTGTTGAAGCAACTTTAGCACTGGAAACCATGATCAAAACCGAGTATATCAACACCACTTGGTGGTACTGATCTTCTGTTTCAGTCGCTGCGAAAACATCCACAACGGCCGCCCTTACTCTGAGTGTTTTGAATACCATAAAAGTGGCTGGTCCTGACGTTCTTACTATATTCACATTCTTGCTAAATTGATTTATTTGGAGTTGCAAATATCGGTATCTTATTTGGTGTTGTATATCAAATGTAATTTATTCTCTTCTTGCTTCATGCATTAGCTAGGATGTAACTTTTGCCTATTGTGGCAATTTATTAATGTGTTCTTGGTTAGAGGTATATTAGAAAAACTACATAAATCGTTTGTTGTCTGCTAAACTAGCGGAAGTCGTCCATCAAAGAAACTATATAAGACCAAGAAATTCCTGATTACAAGAACATCAAAGTAATCGCATCAGCCGTTCCAATAAAGCCATGCCATCATGAAGATCGTGAACCATCACTTATAGCAAGTTAATTGATTGCTAGTTAATTTTTCTCAGTTGCTGGCAAGAGTTGTGTAAGCAACATTTTATCTATGAAGATTATACTGGGGATTTCCATATTCAGACACCCATAGTGGCCGAGATGGTTTACTTAGCTCATCGAAGAGAGTGTGTTCGATAAGCAATCATTCCCTCAAGGAGGCTTACTTAGCTCAAGGCTGTCTTCTCATGCAGTAGGCAACCTTCTTGAGGTGCATGTTTTTTTCTGTTGTTTCAAAGACGTTATTGGATAGGAAGAGCAAATTACATTTGAAAAGCTTGAACAAGAGCTTCAATGTCCTTTTGCAAGACGGGGTTGCAAAATCACCAATCCTTGCAAGACGGGCTCTTTTCCTTGTTTAAAACCAAACATTGTCGTGTTTGAAACAAGTGTTGTTTCTGATTTTCAGATTTGTGTTCTTGAAAAACTTCATACTTTTCTAAAAAAGGTCTTTAAAGTCTGTTAAAATCGTGTTATTTTGCTATAGTTTTATTGAAAACCTTGCTATATTACATGTGTGCATGTTTAAAGTTTGGTTTTTATTGAAAGTATTAGCAAAGTTTCGTGTTCGGAAAATTTCTCCGGTAAGAATTTGGCCGGAATCATCATATTGTTCATCAAATATTCAAAGTGTTCTTGGTTAATCTTCATAATATTTCTGTGATTGATCCATATCTATACTTGAATTATTTTGTTTGTCAATTATGATATAATTGTCTGACATTTGGGTACAAAAGTATGATGGTGGTTTGGTAAGCAAGGTGTCTCGGTAAGGTGGTGTCTAAAATAGTGTCACCAACTTGTGTCAGAAAGATCTGATTTGATTTTGCAAAATATCAGTTGTTGTGATCCCTTTGTCAACGAAGATTTATTTTGGCGAACTCTTAATCTTCGTTGTTGGCGAACATCTATTCTTCGTCAAAATTGTGCTGGACGAAGATTCCAACCTTCGTCAAAGATTGTGTTAGACGAAGATTCAAAGCTTCGTCGTTCCTTAACTTCGTCGTTCAATACTTCGTTGATACTTCATCGTCGTCCATACTTCGTCGATCCATACTTCGTCGTATTATTTGTAATTTGTTAACAGAAGCTTTGCAAAACTATCTTAACCATAACTTTTCAAGTGTTTGCTCAGGTACACTCATACATACATCAATCATGAGTACTAGCCCTTGGGATTGGAGCAGTAGCTCAAGTACGGCTCAAGATCCGACCTCCGCAGCAGCTTGGATGAAAAATATGATGCCACAACAGTCAATTACTGCAAGTCAATGGGCATGCGTAGCGAATCAAAATCAAAGCATTCAGAATTTGCTATTGAGTGAAAGTGAAACGGGTAGCAACAACCGCCCGCCAAAGCTAAATCATATGAAGGACTATCCATCTTGGAAAGGTCGATTTCACACTTATGTTCTAGGGCAGAACACCAAGCTATGGACGTGTTTCACTACTCCATATAACACAGCTCTTGAGGAAGCATGATCAAATCCAACGACCTTGGCAAATATGTTGGAAAGTGACAAAAAGGCATATGATCTAGAAAAGAAGGCTTTTTCTATTCTTACGCAAGCACTCCATAAAGACATTTATCATCAATTCGCTTATTGTACAAACACGAAAGCGTTATGGGACGTCTTGGTAACAAGAGAAGAAGGAAATGCGGCTACAAGGAAGACACGCCATGATTTGTTGAAAAAGGAATTTGAAGCATTTCTATTCATGGAAAACGAAACATTAAATGATATGGCAACTCATTTTTATCATTTACTTAGTGAAATGTATTCTTATAATGTTGTTGCAACTCAACAGGAAATGATTGCAAGGTTTGCTGATGCTCTACCCCCAAAGTGGAGTCCTTTCATTGAATTGTTAAAACATACGGGTGTTTTAGATACGATCAGTATCTATGAATTCGTTCAGAAGTTGGAAAACAAGAATGAACAAGAAATTCGGAAGGCTAAACACATTACAGTTCCTCAAAATCCGGAAATGTACTTTGGAGGGTTTAATCCTGCATCCAGTTCCAGTCCGCAACCAAAACTACAAATGGCTTTTGTGTCCAATACAAGCCCCTTTCCCCAGTCAGCTCCTCAGGTTTTCGATCCAAGTGCCTATCTCCTACCATCACATCTTGTTGCTCAAGCTCAAGCTCAAGCCTTTTCAAAACTTCAATTCGATCCGAGTGCTTGGCTCCCTAAACCACAACCTCAACCTCAAGCTTCCACAACACAACCTCAATTCGATCCGAGTGCCTGGTTCCCTAAACCCCAACCTCAACCTCAAGTTTCCACTACTCAACCTCAATTTGATCCAAGTGCCTATCCTCCGCCACTACCACAAGCCCAACCACAACAAGCATGTTACAGTAACAACATTCAACCCCAAAACCCCAACACCGTCAGAGTTGATACTTCAAACCTTTCAAAAGTCAGCAAAGAAGTGGCAAAGGAACATATGGAACTTATCAATACAATGGTCAGTGCCTACTGCGGACTAGTCGCAGGTCAAATTGGAAAGATTAATTTGACTTGTGAAGATTATCAATAGATAGACCGTGATGAAATGGAGTTAATGGACATTAAGTGGGCGTTTGCGAGTGCTGTTAGAAGGGCTAAAGATTATATGAATCGAACTGAGAGAACTACCTTGGAAAGCAAAAAGGATACGAAGTACGGTTTCGACAAGGATACAGTTACGCGCTTTAATTGCGGCGAAAAGGGCCACTTCAAGCGTGAGTGTACTCGACTGAGCAGACAAGGCAACCAAAATCCCTTCCGAAATCAGACAAGTACTTCCAACACAAGTCAAGGTAACCGTGAAAGAGGGATAGTAGCTGTGAACAACACAACCAATCAAAACCAGTCTGGGCCTTCAAACACCAATCAGGCACTAGTCGTTCAAGCTGATGAAGGGTGTAACTGGTCAGTACAGTTTGGAGATGGTGATCAAGGAGGAGGAGGAACTGCATGTTATGCCAAGATCATCAATCACATCAAGCATGTACACAAAGAAGAGTTCTCTGAAAGTGATGATAGTTCGAGTTATAATGGCAGTTCAGATGAAGAAAGCTCGAGTGTGGGAGGTTATAATTCAGAATCGGATGTGAAGGAGGAAATGGATTCTGATGTTGATAGCTTGTTAAAGGAAGCTGAGGAGTTAAAGTGTCAGAAATATGTTCTGATAAAGAAGGCTGTTGTTGCATCAAAGGAAATGGAGAAGTTCTTCTCTGAAGATGGATATTTTTCTTATCAGACTGCCTTTATGGCAAATGTCGCAGCCTTGACAAGTCAGGTAAATTCCAACACTCCTACTCCTAGTGTATGTAGTATGTGTGCAGATTTGAAACTTGAATCAGAAAAGATTCATAGTCACAATCAGAGTTTGGTTATTGAGCTGTCAAAATGCAAAGAAGCAAACATGGCTTTAGCTCGAAATGAAAAAGATTTCAAATCAGTAATCGAAACTTTAAAGAAAAGCGTTTCCGAATTAACAAAAACTGTTTTCAACAAACAAAATGGTATTAATAACTACATTAATATCATTGAGGAAACAAAGAAGGAGCTAGCCATGGCAAAATGCGAGCATGATGCAATCAAGCTCAAATTGGAGAGTTATTCTAACTCCCGATATGTGCTTGATCACATTATAGACGCTCAACAGCTGAAAGGGAATAAGAAAGGCGTTGGGTATAAGTGTGCCTCTTGTTAGAAGGGCTAAAGATTATATGAATCACTTGATAAGGCGTTGCGTATAAGTGTGCCTCTTGTTAGAAGGGCTAAAGAATAACTCTCCAATTTGAGCTTGATTCGCTCAACATCTGAAAGGGAGAGTTATTCTAACTCCCGATATGCGAGCATGATGCAACAGCTGTTAGAAGGGCTAAAGATTATATGAATCAGATGTGAGTGATCAGGATAAATCACTTGATAAGGTGAAAGGAGTAGAAATTCCTATTGAGAATCATATTCTGTGTGATCCTCCTACTCCTGCTGTGCAACCTTTTGCCAAACAAGTGATAGATCCTGTCAAGGAATCTGTGTCTGCCATAAAAAGTAATAATGTGTTGTATACTTTAGTCGGTGATGCTAAAATCTATTCAAACAAAGATTTTCCAATTAAAAACATCAATCCATCTTTGATTGATAAACTGTTTGAAGATACTACTAGTAATTTTTGGAAAAGACGATCCCGGGAGTTGTTGTAACTCCGTGTGATCCTATTCCAAAATCTGAAGTTAGAAAACAATTTGGAAATCAAAGATTGCCGATAAAGCAACAACCTATTGCTTCTAAGGGTAAACAGCAAGAACAACGAGCTCAAAGGCCTAAAGTTTCTCAACCAAAGTTCGAAACAAAAGGAGCTCGTTACAAGAAGAAAAGCAGTGATGTTAAATTTGTAGCATCAAAAGGTACTGATAAAATGGAGACTTTTGAAAATAAATCAAATACCGATTTTGTTCAACAAGTCAAAATTTTAAAACGTAATAGTCAAAACAACTACACCCAACACACAAATGGGTGTGATGAAGGAACAAGTACCTATGGATCTACAGGTTCGACATCTGTTCGTCAATCGGAATCTCCTAAGTTTGTTGAAAGGAGAACTTGTTTTAAATGTGGGGAGTTTGGACATATTATCAAAAACTGTACAAATACTCCCAAAGAAAAGTTTGTTGAGAGAGCCCCTCCAGAATAAGGTCACCAAAAACGTCATTTTGTTTCACCAAAACAAGACAAGCGAACTGTTAAAGAACAAGAAACAAAGCAACGATGTCAAAACGTCAAGGCAATAGAAAAGGCTTTAAAACCGGAAGTTAAATCTGTTAAAAGGGAACCAAGTTCATCACAACCGTTAAAACCAGAAATTTCAAAATCTTTTCATTAAACTCAATCAGGTAAATGAAATCACTCTTGGAAACCTAAAACGGGTGAAAGTTCAGGGGGAGGTGCGATATTTCAAAATCATCAAGAAATCGAAATCACATTTCTTGATGATCAGGGACGACCCAAGACCACTAAGGCTTGGGTCCCCTACTCCAACTGATTGTTGAATGATATGTGCAGGATGTTCCAGGAGGAACTGTTAATAGTCATTGTGTAGGATCGTTTTCTGACCCAAACGAGTCGATCAGAAGAGTTTTTATCAATACGAAAGGCGGAAACAAACGTATCGAGTTCAATTCAGCAAGAATATCACTTTAAACTGTCTTTTGATTGACAACAGATCTATTACAATGCTGTAGACACTTCGGCAGAGCTTCGCTACCAGAATCAGAATCGTTACAAATGAATAGGCACATCAGATATTTATAGGTGAGTTAATTTCGCTTGAAACGGTTCAAGCGGAATCTAATTCCGCACAAAATTACACAGACGAAATCAACATGTGATTTCAAGCGAAATTACCCATTTGATTTCGCAGGAAATGACCATGTGTCATTTCAAGCGAAATTACCTATAAACACATATTTCTTGTTTTCCGTGCCCTGATCTATCTATTACTATACAAGACTCGATACAAGAAGAAGTCGACAGACGCATGCACCAACAGACTCCCCCTCGAATGTTGACGAGTCTTCAGTGTCGAGTCTTCAAACTTCAATCTTTATCAGTCTTCTCGACCTCTTCTGAAGTATCTAACAATGTAAAGCATCCTCAATCTCTGTCTTCTCTTCTTCTCTAAGATCTCAACCTGACTCTTATCTCTTTCTAATTCTCTTGATCAGATCTCTTGTTTCCTTAAATTTTCCACAGATTCAGGAACGTCTCCTGGCTCTCTGTAGCAACAGGATCTGAACTTGACTCTTTCAACTTCAGACTCCCCCTAAAGTTGTACTTGGGATCGTAGTCTGGCTTTCACAGATTCAGGATCAAAACCTGGCTTACCTGCACAATCTTAACCCAGAAATAAATTTCACAAATTTAACATTTGACAAATTTATCCTCTGCTTATCACTTGTAAACACAAACATATAACAAATTATGTACAAAATGATTTAATAATATCAATCTCTGATGAACCACTTGTATGAAAAACCTTTTTCTTTTCAAACAATTTTTCCCAAACCATTTGTCGTCATGTTTAGCACTTGGAACTTTGAAAATAAGCTCTTCAACATCAGTTATCGAAAATCTTTTTGAATTTTTATCTTGAAAGAAAATGCAATAAAGAAATATTCACAGACAATATTTTTGTGAGTTTTTGTAAGAGGATCATATCAGTTTTTGAGACAAATCACTAACACCGTTAAACTTTAAACATTTTAAGTTCTAAACAATTCACTTAGATTGTCAGTATACTGATCCACTTAAATTCTCACACAAAGTTCAACTGTTTCGAGATACGAGATTAATGTTTTAGAGACTTAAACTTATTCGCGTGTCCCATCTTAGAATATACTCTCGTATCCAGATCCCAATATTCAGTCTTACAGATGAGTATACCACAGATGATATCTGTAAAGGGTTAAATGCGAGGTCCGTGAGAGCTCAGGCTATTGCTTCCGCAAAATCAGAGAGATGACGGCTTCAACTTTTGGTGTGTTCCCTTTAGAGAATCTTTTCTTCAACAGCACATGATTAGCATTTTGCAATGTTTCATCATTTTTTATGCAGAGGGGGGTGCTATATTTCAAGCAAGCGAAAAGTATTATACGGGGACTAGGCCATTGCTTCCGCAAAATCAGAAGTCCCGGGATAATACCCCAGATATCACTGAGTATAAAGACCTAGTATCTCAGAAAGAGGGACTTTTCAAACAAGATTTCGGGGGTTACCCATATATCCGAGAGATGTTTCCCACGATATAAGTAAGTTTGAAATTTAGGTTTATATCTCGTCACAATCT